>JAJIBD010004458.1:0-51794 GCA_021461705.1 Cryptotis parvus | reverse complement strand
GTTCATCAATAAAGGCTTTATTTGGAGGTGTTTATAGAGTATGCCTCCCATACGGCAAGCCTAGCAAGCTGCTCGTGTTGTATTTGATATGCCAAATGCCAGTAACAATTATATTAGATCATTCTCATGACCTAATATAATGGTTTGAGGCTCTTTATGTTCCTGTACCAAGCCGATGCCCTTGGCTCTACAGCATGTGACAGGACATATTGAGATATTACTGGTGCCCGCTCTAGCAAATAGATGATTAACGGGAAGATCGTGATCGTGATATATTATATATTATATATTATATATGATTATATATTATATATTATAGGTATATAATAGATATATATTGTATCATATATAATACATAAATATATGTATATTGTGTGATACAATATAAAGCATAAATATATTAATATAATATATTAAAATATATATTATAGATGCTTTGGCTTGGAATTGGAAATTAAAAAAAGTAAACCTATATATATTTATATATTTATAAAGTAAATATATAATATATTTATATATATTACATATATATTTATGTATGTTGGAAGTTTTGCTTCCTCAGAGTTGTTGAGAAACCTAACATCCCCCATCTGGGAAGATGTGGGCAACAAAAGGAATCTCCGTAGTTCATCGAATCAAATCACATATATGGTGTTGCACTGATTTGGCAGGCCCAAGACTGAACTGCTGCCAAATCAAATTTTTGTACAGATAGTAAACTGTACCTATTGTTACTACATCTGCTTCCTGCTTTGTTGCAAGTAGTTACCACAAGGCAGAACAATGAGCAATACCAAGAAAGGGAAGTGATTGGCATTGGTTCCACCAATGATTAAACTTGATGGGAGAGCTATGTACATATGTTGTTTTCATCAGAGATGACTAAGAGAGATTCTACATTATTGGAAACTTACTGGTCAGTAGGCAGGAAGAAGAAAACAGTTGTAAATTGTATCACTGTTGAGGAGGCAAGCCAGGGGGACTGTACAGCAGTCTTCAGAGCTCCCCACCGAGCCGTGCTCCTCAGTCTTATCTCAAACTAGCTCTGAGTGTCTACACTCATATGGTCATTCCTACAGCACAGAACATTTCCTTTTCATGGGCCAATCTAGTTTTTGATCAAAAAGGAGACCATTTGGTAATTTCAAGCTTGCATTTGACTCATGGTTGAGTAAAAATATTCAGTATGATATACTTGATTCTTGCCATGAACCTGTCTTTGCTATCCGTACTTTTACATTTGAATCAATCAAAGCTCAGAAAAATGAATCCAAGAACATACATTGAATGGCATGCGGAGCTATTTAATGCAAGTTGGCCTCTTTTTCATTCCACAGTGCTCCTAATGAAAATATGAAATGAGCTAGATCCAAAAATGAAAAACATAATAAATCTTAAGAAAGTGTTTCCTCATTTGTCATTTTGGTATTCATTTATAAAACTTTAATAGTAATATTCCCTATGTTCCACTCAGAAAAAAATGCAATAAACATTATTTAAAATAAAATAAAGAGCAAAATACATTAATTCCCATGTTAAAAACATAAAGATGAGGAAATATTTTTTAAAGTATTTTATTATACCACCATGAGATATACAATTACAAAGATATACAATTAAAAGAAGTTCATATTTGGGTTTTGGTCATACAGTGTTCTAGCACCCAACCCCTCCATCAGTGCCCATCTCCTACCACCAATGTCCCTGGTTCCCTCCCTCCCCCAGCCCGCCTCCATGGCAGGTTCTTTATTTCTTTCCCTTTCTCTCTCTCTTTTCCTTCCCTTCCAGACTATGGATTACAGAACATACATTAAAGGGTTTGCATACACTTTGGTGTATATAAGGGACTCACAGACATGGGCAAAGCTGCTACTTGCTCTCCCTGTGCCCAGCCACTCACAAGGTGCCCAGGAGTGGTGGTGGGTTCTAGCCCTGGCCCGCCACCCAGCAGAGCCTTGCAACAAGCCAGACAACCCCCACTCCATGAGGGCCTCCATTTTACATATCTGGACTTCCCTCTCGTCAGAACTCCACCCAGCAGATCAGCCCTATCACAGCCAGGCTCATCAAGATCCACCCTGCAGCAGTCTTTTTTTAAATCCGGCTCAGGTATGCTGATCCAGAGTCTCACAGACTTGGGGCAGAGCTGCTACTGGCTCTCCCTGTGCCCAGCCGCTCACAAGGCACCCAGGAGAGATGGTAGGTTCTAGCCCTGGCCTTCCACCCCAGCAGAGGCTTGCAACAAGCCAGATGACCCCCGCTCCATGAGGGCCTTCATTTTCCACATCTGGACTTCCGTCTCGTCAGAACTCCACCCAGCAGACCAGCCTGGCTTGCGCAGCCACTTGCGGCAGCATGGTTCATCAATAAATGCTTGACTTAGAGATGACTACAAAAGTATGCTACCTGGCAAGCTATCCGTGTTGTATTTGATATGCCAAATACCATTAACAATTATAGACCTCATTCCGGAATGGATTGAGGCTCTTTATGTTCCTGGAGCAAGCAGATGCCCTTGGGCTCTACTAGCATGAGACAGGACATATGGAGATGTTACTGGTGCCCGCTCGAGCAAATCGATGATGAACGGGAAGACAGTGACAGTGACATTAAAGAGTTGCCATGTGTATCTTTTTGCCTGTATTTAATGCTCAGATCTAGGTTGGTATTAATACTTTTCGACAATTGTTAGCACACTGTTCCATTTTCTAGATCAGGAAATATTTAAATAGAAACTTAGTTTGAATTCTGTGAGAGAATGATTCTTTGACATCTGTATTAGAGAATAATATGCATGTTGCTTTGGGGGGGAGAACTGCAGAAATTTTGCCATGTCTTTACAACACTACATATTTCATTAAGGCAGAAGTGGACTTCCCAAGAAGATGCCTTACATGGTTCCTAATCTAGACCAACTGCTCTAGTTGCTGTCTTCTGGATAGTACACTCTTACTCAAGATAGTTCATCTCCCTGTAAGGCCCACTTTCTCCTTTCACTTTAGAACTCTCTGTACTCAAATCCCACCTATCCTCATCAACTTCATAAATGTGACTCTTCCCATAAGCATTTCTAATATATAAATAAAAGTTCATTCTAGCCTTTTCTGCCTTTCAACAGCATCTTGTAACATCTGGGTCAGCGATCAGATTCTTAAGAAGATGTTTCATTTTAGGCATTGTTGCACTTCTTCCCTCACCCCCCAAATGCTGGGTATACTTTACCAGATGGAATTCAGAGTCCAGCATCTGAACAATTCTTATTTCAAGAATTTGAGTAATTCTCAAAACTAGAGTAGATGGAAGAATTTTTCCAGGGAATACTCTCAGATTCTCATTGAAATCATTATTGCTGTGCTCTGGAGGAAATAAAATACCCTTGAGTCTTCTCAATTATCCCAACATGAATTTGGTTTCTCTATAAATCTTTTCTACATAAGGAAAAATTTGGAGCAGGATTCTATTGAGGACTCGGAGAGTCATCTTTACGTGTATAGAAGTACCTATTGTAGACTACTTCCTCTGTTTAACCTCAGAGTTATTTTCCTTTCCTTGTTGTATATATTTCTAAAGGGAGGAGAGAGATTCACAGCTAAATTAATTGGCATATCAGAAAGCCTTTGATTCTGTGGAGACTGAAGTGGTCATTGAAGCCCTAGCCGAACAGGGGCGTTCAAACCCAATACTTAAAGATCCTTAGTGAGCTATATTACAGTTTCACCACCAGAATCTCACCATTCTACAGGGAAGTGATCACTGAAGTCAAAAGACAGATTCGGCAGGGTGATACCATCTCACCAAAACTCTTCAACGCCACCCTCGAGAACATCATGCGACAATTAGAATGGGAAGGAATGGGAGTGAAGATAGATGGCCGGCAACTACAACACCTACGCTTCACTGATGACATCGTTCTAATAACACTAAACATCAGTCAGGCGGCACAAATGCTGGCTGACTTTGACCGAGAATGTGAAAAGATGAGTCTATAGCTGAATCTCAACAAAACTATGTTCATGAAAAATGAACTAGTTCCAGAGGGCCCCATTCACTCTCAGTGGAACAAACATCTCTGAATGCAGCAGCTATGTGTACCTAGGTTGAGAAGTTAACGTGACGAACGACCTAAAACCTGAGCTGCGCAGGAGCAAAAAGAGCGGCATGGAATGCCTTCAAAACATTGAAGAAATAGCCAAAGGACAAAGAACCTCCAGCTCTGGTCACTTTTCTTTGACTCCATTGTTCTCCCTACATTAACATATACCTCAGAGACCTGGGCCCTATGGAAGCAGGATGAGAATGCTATTCGGGTCTCCCAAAAGGAATTGAAAGAGCCATGCTTGGAATATCACGCATCACTCAAGTGAGAGAAGGAATCGGAGTTCCGACCTCCATCGCTGTTCAAAAATCAAGGATGCAGTCTCGTTTGCCAGGGGCATCGAAAATCAGACTGCTGGACTAGAGCCATTACCGATTGGATCCCATGGGACGTCATAAGATGGCGTGGCCACCCACCTACAAGATGATCAGACTACCTTATCAAGAATCTGAACGAATGGTTCGAGGCTCTCAGTGTTACTGAAACAACCAAATGTCATTGGTCTACACTGGCATGTGATAGGTCAAATGGAAATATTACTGGCGCCCGCTCGAGCAAATTGATGAAAAACGGGATATCAAGTTATCAACTGATCAACTGATCATTTACTGTTAAAATAAAGATGTAAAACAGAAAAAATAATATGTATAGAAATAACTGCTTCAGCTTGGTAAGCAAAATCACCGTTAAAATCTTACAAAACGGGGTGGGAGCAATAATACAGTGGGTAAGACCCTAGTTCAAGCCCCGGCATCTCATATGGTTTCCTGAGCACCTCCAGGAGTGATTCCTGAGAGCAGAGCCACAAATAATTCCTGAGCTAGGTGTGGCCCAACACCCCCCAAAAGATGAAAAAATCTTTAAAAAACTCTTACAAAATGGTCTAGCAAGATAAAGTGGGGTTTTTAAGTCTCTTATTTTGTAAGCAGTTGTCCCTGAATTAATCTCAGCATGATATATGGTTCCCTGAGTACAACCAAAAAGTGATTCCTGAGTAGAACGCCAGGAATAAGCCTTAATAAGCAGCACCTGATGTGCCCCCTCAAACACCAATAATGAAAAAATCCTTCATATGAATTATAAATAATTAAATAAATAGATTATAAAGCATTGAATAATTTTATATACATATGGGTAAAAACAGTAACAATAATGAATCTCATTTCCAATGAATGGAGACGTTACTGGTGCCCACTCAAGCAAATTGATGAACAACAGGAAGACTAGTGAAGTGATACAAATTAAATAGGGCTGGAGCTATAGCACAGGGGTTAAGGCATTTGCCCTGCATGCAGCTCACATTCCCCTTACAAATAGTCCCTTAACTAAGGGTTCCTCAAGCACCAGTAACACTAGATGTGTCCTTTCAAAACCCCATAAGTATTCAATAAAACACATCATGAAGGAAATATGAGATTTAATTTGCAATGGATTTATAAGAGTTATAGATTAAAATCCTTAAGTATACATAAATAGCCATAAAGAAACAGTGATCCCAGTTCTGACCCAAAAACTAATGGCAGTAGTATACCCAAATTTGATTAATACAATATTCCTGGGACTTTTGATGGGAGAAATGATGCTAGTGGAAACTGAAGGTGGAGAAATACAAGCATTCATTCTAATAGAAACCAGAAAGAGTGTTGAACACACTTTATTATGCTCTGAGAGTAGAGCTTTATTTGTATCATTTCTTTTAATTCCCTGATCAATTTCACAAGGAATGTCCTATTTTAATTCTTCCTTTATAATTTAAGTATCCAGAGGTTTAAATAATTTTCATAGTTTTCACAAAGTCTTATCAAGCTAGTTGTGATGTGTGAAGTAACTAAACAATAGTCTGGTTCCCAGAAAGCTAGCCTATAGTTAAAATTGCTGTTGGTGAGGTACAGAGATGAGAAACATGAAGGGAGAATAAAACAAGACTAGAGGGGTGGTGGGAGAGATAGTACAGCAGATAGGGGTTTTTAATATGCAGTTAGCCAGGGTTTGATCCCAGGCAACTCATATGATTGCCTGAACCTGCTAGGAGTGAACCCTGAGCATAGAGTCCAGAATGATCCCTGAGTACCACAAGGTGTATCCCTCTTGCCATAGGAAAAAAGAGTAAATTTATGTATTGTGAGCCACAATGTGTAAGAGAAAGGAGAAGAAGAAGGAGGAAAAGGAAAAGGAGGAGTAAAATGAGTAGGAGGAGGATAAGGAAAAGGAGAAGAAGGAGAAGGAAAAGAAGAAGGAGGAGGAGAAGGAGGAGAATGAGAATAAGGAGATGGAGGTGGAAATGAATACAGAGCTGGAGAAGGAGAAGGAGGAGAAGGAGAAGGAGGAGAAGGAGAAGGAGAAGGAGAGGGAAGAGGAGGAGAAGGAGGAGGAGGAGAAGGAGAAGGAGGAGAATGAGGAGGAGGAGGAGGAGGAGATGAAGACAAAGACGAAGACGAAGGAGGAGGAGGAGGAGAAGGAGAAAAGGAGAAGATGAAGACAAAGACAAATACGAAGGAGAAGGAGGAAGAGGAGAAGGAGGAGAAGATGAAGACAAAGACGAAGGAGAAGGAGGAGGAGAAGAGGAAGAAGGAGAAGAAGGAGAAGAAGAAAAAAAGAAGAAGAAAGAAAGAAAAGAAAGAAAGAAAGAAAGAAAGAAAGAAAGAAAGAAAGAAAGAAAGAAAGAAAGAAAGAAAGAAAGAAAGAAAGAAAGAAAGAAAGAAAGAAAGAAAGAAAGAAAGAAGAAAGAAAGAAAGAAAGAAAGAAAGAAAGAAAGAAAGAAAGAAAGGAAGAAAGAAAGAAAGAAAGAAAGAAAGAAAGAAAGAAAGAAAGAAAGAAAGGAAGGAAGGAAGGAAGGAAGGAAGGAAGGAAGGAAGGAAGGAAGGAAGAAAGAGAGAGAGAAAAGAAGAAAGAAAGAAAGAGAGAAAAAGAAAGAAGAAAGAAAGAAAAGAAAGAAAGAAAGAAAGAAAGAAAGAAAGAAAGAAAGAAAGAAAAGAAGATGAATAGTGAAATAAGTAAATTTAATTGATAGGTGTAAGGAAAAAGAAATGCATATAAGAAGTATGCAACCTTTTCCAGAGAAGAGACAGGCCTGAAAAAATAAAGGAAATAATTACACATGTATCACAAGTAGAGGATACAGGATTATAAAATTTAGGAAAGGGGATTTCTTTGCAAAAGTTGTTTAATATTGACCTATAATTTTTTATTTTATTATTTCACCGTGAGATATGCTATTACAAAACTGTTCATGATTAGGTTTCATTCATACAGTGTTACAGCACCCAACCCTCCACCAGTGCACATTTCCCACCACCAATGTCCCCTGATTCTCTGCTCCCCCCGCCGGCCTGCCTCCATTGCAGGCACTTTTCTTTTCCTTCTTCTCCTCCTCCTCCTCGTCCTATTTCTCCTCCTTCTTCCTCTTTCCTTTTTCCTTCTTCCTTCTTCTCCTTCTTCTTCTTCTTCTTCTTCTTCTTCTTCTTCTTCTTCTTCTTCTTCTCCTTCTTCTTCTTCTTCTTCTTCTTCTTCTTCTTCTTCTTCTTCTTCTTCTTCTTCTTCATCATCTTCTTCTTCTTCTTCTTCTTCTTCTTCCTGTCTTTCTCTGTTTCTCTCTGTCTCTCTCTACCTTCTACTACACATTGTGGAGAGTGTCATGTTGAGTGAAATTAGCCAGAGGGAAAAGAACTGATGTAGAATGACGGTATTCATTTGTTGAATATAAAAGAATAGTATGATACTAATATCCAAGGCCAGGCAAAAAGACCAGGAGGACTTGTTGGTGGTTGGAATCTACAGCAAGTGTGTGGGAGTCAGAGGTTAGGTATATTGACCTTTTGTAAAACTGCCTTAGCCCAGGACTCCACAAAATAATGATTCTAAAGAATTGTCAAAGGAAAAGGAATTTGAGTTTAGGTGGTGTTCATTTTGTCTTATCAAGGCCTGTGTTCCTGCAGTAAGGTCATTAGATGGGCTTCTTTCTGATTTTTTCACCTTGTTATGTACTTAAGCTCACATAGTTACAATAGTGCTAATGATTATTTTTTTGGTATATAAAGTCACTGTTCTAATGCAATTTTAAGTCCACCTTAATATGTATATATGTATATTTACATATGTACGTATATATATATATATGTGTGTGTGTGTGTGTGTGTGTGTGTGTGTGTGTGTGTGTGTACAGAGAACTGGGCCCTATGAAAAAGGGTGAGAACTCTATTTGGATCTCCCAAAGAGGAATCGAAAAGAGTTATGCTTGGAATATTCCGCCTCACTCAAGTGAAAGAAAGAATCCGGAGTTCTGACCTCCATCGATGATCCATAGTCAGGGACGCTGTCTTGTTTGCCAAGGCATCGAAAATCAGATGGGCTGGACATGTAATGCGATTTGGAGATGACCACTGAACTAGAGCCATTATCGACTGAATCCCACGGGACGTCAAAATATCATATGACCACCTACAAGATGGTCAGACTTTGTCAAGACCATGAACAAATGGTTTGAGCCTATTAATATTCCTGAAGCAAGCAGATGCCACTGGGCTACACGTGATGGAGTCAAATGGAAAAGTTACTGGCACCCACTCAAGCAAATCAACGAATAACAGGATGTCAAGTGACCAAGTAATATATATATATATATATATACATATATATATATATATATACATATACACACACACATATATATACATGTATACATACATATATACTTGGACTTTTCAGAATTTGAACCCTGTATACATACGTGTGTGTGTGTGTCCTCAATTATTTGGGGAAAATATTGCCCCAGATTTTCTGTTAAGGTACTGAAATCCTAGAACTCATTCTCAAACTTTCCAGAGAGCCTCAGAAAACATAGTCTCAGTTGCTCACAGGCGAAATCATATGATACCCATCTAGGAAATGAGATAAAGACATTTTGTTTATCTGCTGCATCCTGGGATCTCTACCTAGAAAGCAGCTGCCCCAATTTTGTCATTTAGGCTTAACTTTTAGTTTATCCAAATGAGAGAGACAATTAGAAAATCAAGAAACAAGTTGTGTCCTCTGTGCTAGAAATAAATGACAGACAACAAGATGCATGGTTGTATCTTGTTAAGTTTCTGGGTTAGCAGCCTACACTATTCTCACTTTACAGCAATAACCATTACCTAACTTATTTCTCATGTATCCTCTGGCAACTTATTCTCCTTATAGAAGTCTGTGTGACCCTTGACAATATAACAAGAACTTATTAACCTCTGAAAATCTTCAACAGTATTCCAAACACATCTGAAATAAAATCCAAAGTCTTTCATGGCCTAAAGGCAGGCATGCATGATCTGGTTTCTAAATGCCTACAAGCACATTTTTGCTTTCAAATTTACAACATGGAGAGACACCAACATCATTTTTAAAATTAGCAGTTCTTTCACCTCTATATCATTTCTAAGTTCACAGTATACATAGCACCTTCAACTCCTTGGCTTATACATAGCTTTCATGAACTTAAGAATTCTAGCAATATCTCAGTCCTAGGTTTAGTGACTATTAGAAATAAATATGGGTTGGACAGATGTTACCTGCCTTACATGCAGCTGACCCTGGTCTAAACTCTATAGAACATGATCCAACGAACATCACTGAGGGTAGCCTTGGAGACTCCTGAACACCAACAGGGCATGAGCAGCGCTGTGCCTTGGGTCCCACAATGAACCACCAGCATGGTTGGCTGAGTATCACAAGGAGGGACCCCATATACCTTGCTCAAATCTTGGGGAAAACCCCTATAAAATAACAAATGCAGTTAAAAATTTATTGATAGGAAACAGTGAATAAAGAGGTTTAACTTGATTTATTTATATGTTCTCAGAGTCCTAACTCCTCTTGTTTGATGTTTAAGTTTTATTACAGAGTTCTGTTTTCTTCTCTTTCCCAGTGCAAGCACTGTCTGCCACAAATGTAGGGCAAGCTATATAAGTAATTATACTTGATTCATGTATGTAAAAGGTAAAATTAATTTAAAGCTTTCAAATTATAATTTTTCTTTCTTGCTTACTTGTATCAAATATTTGAAATCTAATATCACCTGAATAGAATACCTAACAATACACTTTAATTTGGACAAGACACATTTCTAAATGCTTGATAACTCCCTGTGGTCAGAAGTTACCATATTAGAAAACTTAGATCTCAAATGATCTCTGATAGATAGAGAGCATTGATGAATGAATCTCATGTACTTATTGTTTTCTGTGTCTTAAACACTGTACCAATAAACTCACATACATCAGATCACTTATACATACAACCATAATTTTATTAGCTACAGTCACCCTCTTTTGACAATTCATTACTGAGATTTCCACAGTCTCTGAAAACAAACACATGAGTACTCCACCATCTGACTAAATAATGTCCCCCAACATCTTTATGAAAAGTTGTTTTAACCATTTTATTTTTAATATTCATTAAAATGCTCGTCAAATGATGTTTCTTTGACTATGGGAGAAGCCACTTGATTGTGGAAGCAGTTTAGAGTTGGCAAATAGAGTGCACTTGTCTTCTTATTTTAAGAGCCAGGTAGTGCTAATTAATACATGTTTTACATGCCTGAGTGATTAATCACTCTGTCAAAGTCTATCAGTGTCACCGTGACTTGCAAGAGTCTCCTCGGGACACCGGTGGCACTGCAGGCACAGCATTAGAGTATTGAGCATCTGGTAGCTTGTTTTGACAATTTGCAAGATATCTGAAAAACGGCAACATAAAGGCAACTATTACCTTGAAAACTACGCAGGTCCCTTCGGTTTTTGATTGGATGCAAGACTTTTTGCTATTTTTTCTTCTCTGTGAGACAAAAATTGCTGAATTTTCACCAAATTCTGTAGTAAGAAAAAAAAACCCACATGATGCATTTGGAAAATAAATGTAAATAATCAATGTATAATATTTGCATTCTTAAAAGACTGTGGGATGGTTTTAATCAATTCAGAAGAATAACGCACAACTGATGAGCACAATTTTTGTATGTGTGTTCAAATTCTGCTATATAAATAGCTGCCAGATTAATCAGAGGTAATTTGTTAGAGAGGGGGAAAATGGTGACAAGAGAAGGTTAATCTATCAGAGCAATTGTGAATAATAAATACTATTTTGATTCAGCACATGGTGAAGAGCTCTTACTCTCAGGGTAAAAATTGCAAATCACACTTCAATATCCTGAAGCCAGAATCTGATTCAGACCGTCACACTACATGGAGGAAAACTACATCCAATATAGTTTTATTTCAAGTTTGTTAGTTGTGCAATGCCCTCAGTATCAATAAAATAAGTCCCAAGTCCTATGAAGTTTGCTTTAAAAATCCGTGTGTGTGTGTGTGTCAGAAAGAGAGAAAGAGAGAGAGAGAGAGAGAGAGAGAGAAGAAAAGTGCCTACCATGAAGGTTTATCAGGTCCATATCATTTATAAACACTATATCCAATAAAACTCATATTCCTAACTCCATGTTGGCATCTGATTCCCAGAGAACCAGAAATGACACAAAAAGAGAATGTGTGATCTATGGAGGAGGTGCCCACAGAAAGTCTGTTTGGCCACCATTTTTTTGTTCTCTTTAACACAATTTCCCACACTAGAGGACAAAAGCACAAAGTGAAGAAGTCTCTGAGAAGAAGTAGCATTTAAGAAAAAATGTGTTTGATGCATTTGAATAGAAGACAGGGCCTACTATGGAAAGAAGGTGATTATTAAGGAGAGAAATACTTTCCTTCTAAAACCTAGAGCTAACCATGGTAGAAGGTTGTGACCACTCTGGTAATGCAGCAACGTCTACATAGATAACAAACTTCAACACCATTGTAATAATAAATCAATGCAAGGAATGGCACAAAGAAAATGAGTAAAATTATAAGACAACATAAAAATTCCCTAGGAGAAAATGCAAAAAGCAGCATGGATAACAATCAGAAAGCATAAAGTGAACAATTTTAAGTCAAGTGAAGAACCAACTTAATATGGCAAATAAGATAAGGAGGAAAAAACTTAGACATGAAATACATATCTTGGACATTACTAAGGAAGAATTATGAGTGACCGGAGGCGATAGTCCAGCAGGTGGGGCATTTGCCTTGCATGCGGTCGGCCCATGCTGGCCTGGGTTCGATCTCCGGCATCCCATATGGTCCCCAAGCACCACCAGGAGTAATTCCTGAGTGCAGAGCTAGGAGAAACCCCTGAGCATTGCCAGGTGTGACCCCCCAAAAAAAAAAAAAAAGAAATATGAACAAATGAAAGTATAACAATAATTTGTTAAGGGGGAAGAGAAATAGTGCAGGGGCTAAGATGGATGCTTCTAACATGGCTGACTCATCACGTTCAATAAAGCTCTTACATTTGGGAGTCACGACCACTTGTTCCCCTGAGAACCTCAAGGCGCATTGGAGGTACCCGATGCCCTTTGAGGATGCACCACTGTGGGGAACCTAGATGATCCCAGAATGGTTGGACCTGAGCAGCACCCCATACTGGGGACCTAACATTGGACATTCAGTCCTTTTGGCTAAGAATCACTATAAGTGGCCCCTGGATCCCTTAAACACCACTAGGAAGTCCCTCCCCAATACTAATAAGTAAGTTTCCTCAACTTGAAAAAATTCTAAGAAGGTTCAATGAAAGCTTTCATTGTGTTCTGTGGGAAATTAATTTGAAGATAGATGCACAATGGCAGCTTTACTTGCAAGGATTACTAAAAATTAATTCTCTAACAAAGGAGATAGGGTTCTCTACTTATCAAAGTGTGGAAATCAGAAGGAATTAAACCTATTATTTGCAATGAAGGATAGTACTGCCAAGCTATTTAGAGCGGGTCTTTCCAGATATGTTTCCAGATACCTTTGACATAGACATTATTTCAAGTAGAATTTAATTGAGTCCCTAAAAGCTCACCAGAATATATCAGGCACTGATACAGCAATATAAGAAAAAAACAGCCAACCTCATTAGAAAATGGGGAGAAGAGATGAACAGAAACTTTAACAAGGAAGAAATCCGAATGGCCAAAAGGCATATGAAAAAATGCTCATCATCACTAATCAGAGAGATGCAAATCAAAACAACAATGAGATATCACCTCACACCACAGAGAATGGCCCATATCCAAAATGGTAAAAGCAACAAGTGCTGGCATGGATGCGGGAAAAGGGGACTCTCATACATTGTTGGTGGGAATGTCGACTTGTACAACCTTTCTGGAAAACAATATGGACATTCCTCCAAAGACTAGAAATTGAGCTCCCCTTCCTGGGAACGAGGATTTGCTCATGGAAGTGTCTACAAGTCTGAATTTATAGATCTCTCTGAAAAGATTAAACAAGGAGATGACAGTCTGGTGTTTGGTGTTAAACCCGGGGACCCACGGGTTTTGCAGAAGCTGGATGATGACGGTTTGCCCTTCATCGGTGCCCAGCTTCAGTATGGGGATCCATACTATGGCTACCTGAACCTCAACACTGGCGAGAACTATGTGATTTACTATAAGAGTAAAGAGAATTGTGTTGTGGACAACATCAAAGTGTGCAGTAACGACACGGGCAGCGGCAAGTTCAAGTGTGTGTGCATCACTGTGCGGGTGCCCCGAACCCGACCATCGGCGACAAGTTTGCCAGCCGGCACGGGCAGAAGGGCATCCTGAGCCGCCTGTGGCGGCGGAGGACATGCCCTTCACGGAGAGCGGCATGGTGCCCGACATCCTCTTCAACCCGCACGGCTTCCCCTCCCGCATGACCATCGGCATGCTGATGGAGAGCATGGCGGGCAAGTCGGCGGCGCTGCACGGGCTCTGCCACGACGCCACCCCTTCATCTTCTCCGAGGACAACTCGGCCCTGGACTACTTCGGCAAGATGCTGAAGGCGGCCGGGCTACAACTTCTACGGCACCGAGCGCCTGTTCAGCGGCGTGAGCGGGCTGGAGCTGGAGGCCGACATCTTCATCGGCGTGGTGTACTACCAGCGCCATGCAGCATGGTGTCCGACAAGTTCCAGGTCAGAACCACGGGCGCCAGGGACAAGGTCACCAACCAGCCCATCGGCGGCAGAAACGTCCAGGGCGGGATCCGGTTCGGGGAGATGGAGCGGGACGCCGCTGCTGGCCCACGGGACCTCTTTCCTCCCTGCACGATCGCCTCTTCAACTGCTCGGACCGCTCGGTGGCCCACGTGTGTGTGAGCTGCGGGAGTCTGCTGTCCGCGCTGCTGGAGAAGCCGCCGCCCTCCTGGTCGGCCCTGCGCAACCGCTAAATACACCTGCACCGTGTGCGCCCGCAGCGACACCGTGGGACACCGTCGCCTTGCCCTATGTTTTCCGCTATTTTGTGGCTGAGTTGGCCGCGATGAACATCAAAGTGAAGTTGGACGTCGTCTAACTGCAGGGGGCCTCTGGGAGTAGAGGAATGCAGCTCACCAGGGATGTCATTTCTATGTTACTCATGGGTTTTTTTCCAAAGGTGTTAGAACTTTCCAGCAGACTCAGAGTTTGAGCCTCCTGAAAGACCACTGAAGTCTTGGCAGATTTGTTCAAGGCTCATACAGCTGGCTGCTTTAAAATGACACGTTACGGGCCAGAGCAATTACAGCAGGACACTGTTTGCCTTGACGCCGCCTAATCCAGGTTCATCCCTGGCACCCCATATGGGGACCCCTGAGCATGCCAGGAGTAATTCCTAAGCATGGAGTCAGGAGTAAGCCCTGGGACCCAACTCCCTCTCCACTCCACTCTCCCCACCCCACCTCCCCCACCACCAGAGGGAAAAAAGTAAGTAGAAGGCTGGAAGAACCTGCCAACTCCAGGTTCTCAGATCCCTGTGCTCGGTCACTGATTTGTACAGCAGAACAGACCAGGGGCCAGGGGATAGCATGCCTTGCTTGCTGCCCACCCAGGTTCAATCCCCAGCATCCCATAAGGTTCCCCATCCCATACGGTTCCCCGAGCACCGCCAGCAGTAATTCCTGAGTGCAGAACCAGGAGGAACCCCCGAGCATTGCCGGGTGTGACCCAAAAAGGACACAAAAATAAACAGACCCACACAAAGAAAATTTTAAGTCACAGACACGGTTTTATATTTTCTTATACTACTACACGAAAGTGAAAGTCAAAGGTAGAACTGTTTGACAGACTCACTGAACGCGAGTGCTGCACTGAAGCCTGCCCGTGTGAAGTGTGGAAGTCCGCCCTTCTGCCCCTCTGCCCTCCCGGAGGGTTCTGAAACACGGGCGCTCCGTGTTTCGTGGATTTGGTTTGTGAGTTAGTGCTGGACTCAAGCTCCGGCCTCTTAGCAAAATGTTCAGTGTGCAGCACTCTTTGGTGAACAGCCGCAAGGCTCTAGAATTCAGCCCTTTCTGGCCGCAGAGTCGGAGCCGTTGAGCAGCAGCTGCCTTGCTCCCTGCTGCTGTCCCCAGCCCGTTGCCTGACTGTCTCCAAGTCTATTTCAGAAACCTCAGTAGGGCGTAAGGTCCAGTGTTGCGCCCCTGTGTGGCTGCTTTTATTTTGTGTCCTGTCCTGCGGACTCCACGGGTGGGACCTAGCAGTCTCTAGCCCTTCTCTAGCCCTGGTGCTCTCTCCTGTGTACTTGTATGTTTCTTTGTTGGTCTGTTGGTAAAGATTGTCTCCACGTCTTACAAATAATGTTACTAAAATATAATGTATTATAGCCAAAAAAAAAAAAAAAAAGAAATTGAGCTCCCCTTTGACCCAGCCATACCACTCCTGGGAACATACCCTGGAAAGCCAAAAACACACAGCGGAAACACAATCCGCACTTTTATTTTCATAGCAGCACTATTCACAATAGGCAGAACCTGGAAACAACCAGTATGCCCGAAAACTGATGACTGGATAAAGAAACTGTGGTACATCTACATAATGGAATACTATGCAGCTGTCAGGAAAAATGAAGTTATGAAATTTGCCTATAAATGGATGGACATGGAAAGAATCATGTTGAGTGAAATTAGTCAAAAGGAAAGAGAGAGACATAGAATGACTGGATTTATTTGCATGACATAAATATACCAGGTGATCTTACCAAAAGTGGAAATTGCCACAAGCATGTGGGAGTCAGAGGTTAGGTAAGATAGAGAAGGAAACATGTGTGAATAAATGTCAAAAGGTCTGACACCAACATAGAACTGAGCATTAAATACAGACAAAAATGCAAATGAACCTTCTAAGTGTATGTAGTGCAACCCACAATGTGTGGGAGAAGGAGGAGAGAGGGGGAGAGAGAGAGGAGATAAAGAACCTGCCATTTAGGTAGGATGTGGGAGGGGGGGGAGGGAATTGGGGACATGGGTGGTGGGTGATGGGCACTGGTGGAGGGCTGGGTGCTGGAACACTGTGTGACCGAAACCTCCAAGCGTGAACAACGTTGTAATTGTATATCTCATGGTGGTATAATAAAATGTTAAAAATAAATAAATTTTTTAAAAAGTGAAAAAAAGCTCACCAGAAAACTTCCCTAATCCCTCTACTACCTAGAAGAATAGATATTTGAAGAATTACTCAGAATCAGGATTCTTTAACTAATAGTAACATTTATTTATTTATTTTTATTGGGGAGTGGCCGTGCAACATTGTTAGACAATAATGGAAGTTAAGACCAAGTCCTTCCCAGGATCTTTCACATTTATACACTGTAATGATTATTCTCCCGCAAAGGCAGAGCCTGGCAAGCTACGCATGTCATGTTTGATATGGCAAAACCAGTGACAGTTATAGACCTCATTCCCATGACCTGAAGGATTAGTTTGAGGCTCTATGTGTTACTGGAGCAAGCAGATGCCCTTAGGCTACACTAGCATGTGACAGGAAATATGGAGATGTTACTGGTGCCCACTCGAGGCAGATCCATGAACAATGGGAAAACAAGTGATACAAGTGATACTGTGATTAATAGTATTGCTAATGATGGCTTCCCAATTCCATACCCATTCCAACTTACCAATATCCTTCCCCAGGGACCCCAGTGCTGACCCTTTCCCCATGCCCCACTCAGCTCTCTGAATCAGTTCTCTCTGTCTTGCCTTTGGCCCTTTGTGGCCCCCTTGCTTATATATTTAAGTCCCACATATGTGAAAGATCATTCTGTATCTACCACCTTCCTTTTTGACTAACTTCACACAGCAAGCTGAGTTTCAGGAAAATGCAAATCAAATGTTTATTATTAGGTAGGCTTCTTATCAGAGAAATATAAATCCATTCAAAACAGCAGTGTGGTATCATCTTACACCAGCGAAAATGACATATATCAAAAGCACTTGAAACAACCAGTGTTAGTTGTTATGTGGCAAAAAAAAGAACTCTCACTCACTATTTTCGCTATGACAGTAGATTCAGTCTCTATGGAAAATAGTATAAATTTCACCAAAAATAAAACTAGAGCTCTCATATGACTAAGCAATCCCACTTCTTTGTATATACTTTAAAAATATCATAAAAAGAATGAATATATATATTCACACAACTAGGATGTAGAAACAACCCAAATAGCCAAAAGTATATGAACGGACAAAAAGTTGTGATATATATATATACATAATAGAACACAATGGCGCTCTCAGGAAAGATAAAAGTAAGAAGTTTCCTTAAAACTGGATAGAACTAGAGGGTTTTACTCATTATGAGTGAAATAAACCTGACACAGGACAGGCACCAGTTGTTATCACTTACCTGTGGTGTAAAGGAAACAATTTATGGATATAAACAATATCAATCGGTAACAAGTCCCAAGAACTGGAGTACAGAACTGAGAACATCATTTTAGGGGACGTGAGAATGGTGAGAAATATGGAGGGTTACACAGACCAAGTTTGACCACAGTTAAAATAAAAGAATAGAAAGCAAGTAAATAAAAAGTAAAGAGATGAATAATAAAATTAAGGAAACTAAGTAGTCATTCTTAATTACAATAGAGTAGTGTGTAGCCTTAAAATAATATTTATAAGCCAGGGAAATTACTCAAAGATTGGATCACATGGTTTGTAAATGGGAGGCTTGGGTTAGATCCTTGGCACTGTATGGTCCTCTGAGGACAACCAAGAGTGGTCTTAGAGCTCCGAGCCTGGTATAGCTCCCAAATGCTGCTAAAACAAAAGAATAAAATATTTGTGTAAGAAATTTATGCAAAAATAAAATATTTTAATGACTACAGTGCTAGTTGCGATAGTTTGACTATAGAGAAATATATAGAAATGTGTGTACATGGAGGTCTGCATGCAATTGTCTCTGCATTTTATCAAAGATCACCGATTGTAACTACACAGGAAGTCAGAAATATGTTATCTAGCACAGAATGCAGGCGTATTTATAACTTGTTAAGCTCTTCTGCACTTTTTCTCTCAAATTATTTTTATAACTCATTCTTACTTCACAAACAAATTTAATTTTTACTTATTTACCTTATAAGATTCTAGAATATTTTTGAAAGGATAAGATTGTGAAAGCACCTATATGCTAGATGCTACAGACTGGTCACATGCTGTGACTGAGATTCGGATTGCAGCTCTATTTTTATTAGCTCCACAAAATGTTTTCATAAATTTATATATTGTCAGCATTAATGTGAAAAAAATTTTAAATGCTCTATAAGTTTCATCAGTAAATTCTCAGGATGAGAGCCTTCTACTGATAGTATACCACCTACACAGCAGAGCCTGGCAAGCTACCTTTTGGGGGCTGCCTGCGCGTGTTTTTATTTGCTATGCCAAAAACTAGTAACAATTATGGACCTCAATTCCATGACCGGAAGAATGGTTTGAGGCTCTTCCTGTCCCTGGAGCAAGCAGATGCCCTTGACTGCTACACTTGCTTGCAACAGGACGTATGGAGATGTTACTGGTGCCCCCCCCAACAAATCGATGAACAACGGGAAGACAGTGATACAGTGAACAGTAAAAATTCAGGTATCTGTCATATTATAAAAAGGAGGGATGTTTCATAATGTTGACCTATATCCCATAAGACAAGTAATGCTGATCTTTTTTTTTTTTTGGCCACACTCAGTGGTGCTCGGAGCTTACTCCTGTTTCTTCTCTCCGGGATTCACTTCTGGTAGGAATCAGCAGACTGTTTGTGGTGCCAGGGATCAAAGCCCAGATGCCTGTAGGCAATGCAAGCAACTTACCCACTGTATTCCTCTCCTGGGCCTTATTAGAATGGCTCTTTGCCTCTATTATCAGCATTTGTTGCACATAATCAATATGCTTATCCCAATCTGAAGAGCACCCCCTCAGGGTCAGACTCTGTTACTCTATGACTTTTTAGCTTTATATTCTGCATTTCCCTCTTTCTTTTCTGAGTGCATGAAAGCCGCAGGGTCTGGAAGGAACAGGGCCAACCCTCCAAACATGGGGAAACCACAGACAGCCCATGGTCACTTTCGGATGCAGGAGAGCATTCTCCGTTTCTTTTTCCTACACTTCAAACACTTTCAAAATAATTTTTGATTTTAGGTAAATATATCTTTATATGCTTATAGTTTCACATTTACATTTTCATCTAAGCAAGTTTTTTTCAGATCTCTCCAGTAGATCAAAGACTTTTTTTCTTCGTACTCAGCTATTAATGACAGCCTATTCATTCAACAAATAACTACCAATGTGATAGCTCTGGAATATAGCAGACAAGCCCTCTTGTACCCCATTCTCTGGTGCAGTTAAATTTAGAGAAATAATTAAATAACAAGCAAAATCAATTCAGAGATTAATAGGTGCTAAAACAAAATAAAGCACTATGATGTCATAAAACTAAAGGACTCATCATAAAACCAAAGGACTCTTACAGGGACTGTCTTGGGAATGTTCCTGGGAGATAGTGACCTCAGAGGTGAATGACAAGAAACGTAAGCAAGAGAAGCAAGATGAGGTGACACAAGATGAGAAAAGAGTCATTTGACAATTAATGAAGTGGGAAGACAAATGTCTGGCAAAACAGAATAGCCTAAAGGTGAGGTAAGGAAAACAATTCTGTTCAAAAAGGTGCAACTTCTTGAACTATTAAGGAGCTACTATGGAATTAAGATTTTGCTGTAAAGTCAATGAGTTATTGGAAAGTTGAACAAGGGAAGCCATTTGGAGGCTACCACAGTACCTCTAGTGGCAGATGATGCCTGGGTATTTAGCTGAATTTATTTGAATATTTCTCAACTATAGTTATTTTACCCTGAGTTCTCTGATATTGATTATTTTCTATCAAAATAAAGATTGTTTATTTTCTATTATTATTTTTCTTATTATTTTAGAAGTCAAGAAGGTATGGATGAGTGAATTTTGAATAGCCAAGTTTCAAGGTACTCTAGGATTCATGTATTCATTTCCTGGCTCAAATATACCATTTGTTAAAGATATACTAATATTTTATGCACAAGTAGGAGATGTTACTAATTAAATAGGATTCAAGACCTTCTTAACATTTAAAAATACTTTATGCACTTATTGAAAAAATCATGTTAGCATACTTTAGAACAGTTAATTTCCTGAGTTCTGATTTTGCTTTTGTGTGTACATAAAATATATTCATTGCAGAACTAAATCCATTGTAATCTTAAAGAATAAATTGTAACCAGAAGTTAAAATAAAAACTTGGGCTTTTAATTATCCACCTAATTCAAGTGAAAAATGACATAACATTATGTAAAGCTTCTTCCACATTACTGAGTTTAAAAATTATGATTCCTGGGACTGCAGTAATAATAGTACAGCAGGCAGGGCACTTGCCTTGCATGCAGCTAACCCAGATTCAGTTCCTGGCACCCCATATTGTCCCCCAAGTCTGGAAATAGTGATCCCTAAGCACAGAGCCAGGATTTCGCCTTGAGTTTTGCTGGTTGTGGCCTAAAAAATTTTTTAATGATATAGAATTTGTCTCACATGTGTGAGGCTCTGAGCTGTATTTCACTATTAGTACCACAAAAATGAATAAATACATAAAAAAGACAATGAATGACAAGACCTTCTGTAATGAGTGTAACGTAATACATACTGTTATGGAAATAAGGGTCTCTACACCTGAAATTTAAAGTTTTGAAAACTTGTGTTGCAATAATAACAATGATGGTGATGATAATGAAGGCTCAGCTGTCATCCTGTCTGCCCATAGCCAATAATTAGAAGGTACATATTTTGTAAAACACACCCTAATTTTAAAGACTAAAGTTAAAGCATGACTAAGATGTACATCTTATAATTGATGATATAAGGCATTAATTAAAAACTTCTCCATTGCCAGAGAGGCAATACAGGGGATCAAAGCACTTACCCTGCATCCTTCAGACCCTGAGCCAAACCTCCAGCAACATGTGTCATTTCCTGAGTACTACCAGGGATCACTCCTGAGAACAAAGCTAAGAAGAGGCCCAGAGTGCTCTGAGGTGGCCTAAACATATTCCCCACAAGAAAAAAAATGTTCTTGAAAAGAAAGCAAAATTACAAGTCAGGCTAAAAGTTAAGTTACTTGGTTGTTTTTGACCTTTTCTTCACTCAGCAGTTCTTTTTGCCATGATCAGAAAGTTTCACCTACCACATATTTTACCCAGCCACAAATACACAGACATGTATTATGCATCTAAACATATATGCATGCCATAATTTAAACATATTTTAAAAGTGAGGCTAGGTTGAAAATCAATCTTCTTATCGTTTATTGGAAAGTCTTTTGAGGCCCAGGCCAGTGTCTCACGCCACAGTTTCTCATTGCACCTGTCCTTTTTAAGCCCCACATGTAGGCTAACGGGCTAAGTGTCCCGCTCTTACCAACTTCAGCAAGAAAGGCACCTGACCGCAGGATAGTCTGTTTCCCCATCTTTCAGACCAAACTCAACAAATTCTTGATATTAAGTGCAAATGAACAAACCTTAAGTGGGTCAGAAAAACACCACTGTCCTCAGACCTCCACTTCTTTAGAAACAAACATCTCAATTGCTAAAGAATCCTAAACTTTAATACTGTAATATAAACGTAGAGGAAAAGATAATCTGGGTTGTTCCTGAAGTTTATTTCCGGATCTTTTTGTCTCCCAAGGCAAGGTTCTGCCTTGAGAGAATTATGGTTTAAAAATATCTTATGATTTTTCTTGTAAGTGGTATAAAGAAAATCTGACAAACAGATTAGTTAAATAAGACAAAATAAACTGTAAGGCAATAAAACTAGTTTAGTGGTTACCAGGAAATAAAGGGACTTGGGTGCTGGTAAACTGACAAAAGGAATTAACTATATGGTAAAAGACAGAATTGTACTAATGTGATGAAATTAATATGATACAATTAAAGATTGACTACTAATGCTACACACCTAATACTTGTATAATGTTACAATACAAGGTTACTTAAATTAATATAAATGAAATGGATGACCAAATAGGACTAATTCATCCAGAATTTTCCTGTATGATGGCAATATCTACTCCAAAAAATTAAATTAAGTCCTCCTTGATTTCCAGTTAAAAAAAATCACTGAATGTAGCCCATGCACTCCACAACCCTCCACGAGGAAAGGAAACCCACTGCAGAATAACAAATGGAAGCCAAAAATTGAAAGAGGAAGTACACAGGAGCACAGCACTGTGTGAACCTCAAAAGTGGGAGTGAACTTCAGAGGTGACCTCTAAGGCACTAGGAAACAGGCCAGGTTGAGGCTGAGCACCCATGCTGCCTTGACTCTCAGTTCTGTTTTCGTAGCCACTGAATAGGGCAACTAGCAATAGACAATAGAGGCCTCAATAGACACTTGAGTTGGAACGAAGGGTTTACATGGTCTCTCTCTGGCTGTCACCAGCCGTGCTGGGGGCTGCCATTCCTAAAGTGTTCTCTGCTCATCCCAGGCCAATAGGTAGCTGAGCAAGCCCATTGCTGATCGGCATTTACTTAGCCAAGTAAGAGACTCAACTCCTGCCAAGTCTCTGTGGTGCGCTGACAATTTGGCCGCACCTATCAAAACATTGCTAGCTAGCAAGAATTCTACCCAGACTGCCATATATTCAGCTCCAGAGAGCAGGTAAGTTTTTTGACAGAAATCCCTGCTACCTATTAAGTTGAATAATTCTACAGGTTACCTAGGAGGGCAGGTGGAGGGCTGACAGCAACTGGGAGCTGCTCAGTTGATACTCAGATTCTTCTTAGCACCTGGGAACATCTATGTACTGAAGATTCTCTGCCTTAAGACTGAATGGAACCAGTTCACAGCTGTGCCATGAGTTCAGTCTGAATTCCTGGCCACCCTCACTCAAAACTGACAAAGCGCTAATAGCCAAGATACAAATAACATCAAAAACTCAATGAAACAAGAAAATGTGAATGTTTCTTTTTAACACTTTTTGGGAAGTAATGTTTCTTGTCTTTGATATAAACTAGTATTACTAATATAACATTATCTCATTATCATTTCCACTTGAATTTTACTGATAATCAGTGATGCTAAAATTAGTTATATGCTTATTATCCTTCTATATGCCTACTGATCACTTCCTTCTTTGAGGAAGTTTTTGTTCATCTCTTCTCCCATGTTCACAAAAACAATTCAGAAAAACACATGCTCACCTGTATTTATTTGAGCTCTGAAATACTGGAAGTGCACAAAATTGAGTGAATAAAGAAACTGTGACACAGATACATCACAGTTGAATTCAATTCAGCTATAAAAAGGACTAAATTTGCCTTTTGCTATTTCTTGGATGGAATTAACAGAATGGCATGTTAAGCAACATAAATCAGAGGACAGAAAAATGACAGATGAGATCATTCAAAGTGATTTATAAAGAAACACAGCAAAGATACAGAGTTCATTGAAAACAAACCCCTTAGAATCTAAATTGCAGAGTTGAGTGGGGAGGTACAGAAGGATGAGGCCAAGAAAAAGGGATTTCAGGGCTGGAGCAATAGTACAGTGGCAGGGCGTATGCCTTGCACTCCGATCTACTTGGGTCCTATCTCCAGCACCTCATATGGCTCCCTGAGTCCTGCCAGACGTCATCCCTGAGCAAAGAGCCAGGAGAATGTGTTGAGCATTGTTAGATGTGGCCAAAAAAAAAGGTGAGGGAGGGAAAATCTAGGGATTTGGTAGAGAGTTTTTAACCCTTGTTGATGATGCAATTGTATGTCAAAAGCAAAAACATTGGGCGACCTGCCTTTCAGGTGCAGCAGGTGTGGCTGCAGTGCCCAACTGTGTTGGCATGTGGCAGATAGGAAATAGGTTTGTTTACACTCCCAGGGCTCTGCTCTGTGGGCCCTGGATGGTGGATGGTCTGACATAGGAAAAGACTGGGCCCCCTGAGATGAACCCAGAGCCATGGCAGAGCCTGGCAAGCTATCTGTGGTGTATTTGATATGCCAAAAACAGTAACAATAGAGATGAGCTGGACAAAGGACAGACCAAATACACAGCTGTGCTGCCTAGCCCACATGGAGCAGTCCATGGAGTCACTGAGGAATTGGCTATTCCCCGGCCGAGACCAATGTAGCTCCTAGGGTAAAGCAGTCATGTGGCCGGAATTGGAGCAGGGATTTGGGCTCCTCCCCTCTCCATGATGGTGGGCGTAACTATGGGCTCACAGCGCCCACAACCAGATGAACCAGACAAGTGGCAGACCAGACACACAGCTATGACAGTGTGCTGCGGCAAGAGGCTTAATAACAAAAGAGGCTAGGACCAGGTCCTTCCCAGGATCTTTCACTTCTGTACACTATAATGATCATTGTAGTTGTAACAAACTGGGGAGGTTGATGGGGAATGAGGAACTATAATGTCACACTAGGACTGACTACTGAATATACACATAGATAATTGCATCCTAAACTAAAAGACCATTCACAAGGTGTAGGAGAAGAGAGAGAGAAATACAGAGACAGAAATAGAGATAGAGAGAAAGATGAGAGACGCAGATGCATGGGGGAGAGCTGCCATCTGGCTCTCCCCTAGCTCAGTTGACCATGAGGCCCCCAGGAGGCAAGATGGATCTTGGGTGTTGACCCATCACCTCTGTAGGGCCTCAAAAAGCAGCTGGATGAGACTTGATCACCATAATATCTGCCATTATCACAGTCTGGACCTCACAGCTCATCAGAACCCATGTAAGAGAGATGCTAATTTCAAGACCAGCTCAGAGCAGCTGAGTTCGAGCCCAGGTAGGCGACTCTAGGAGGCAGAAGTCACTGTGTGTTCCTGGAGATGGAGCTGAGGTCCCCATTCCCCTCTCTGACCAGTCCCAGAGGCCTGGTGGCCAAACCCACAAACTGTCTCAGGGCTCTCAGCCATGATGCAGAGATTCAGACGCAGGGGGAGAGCTGCCATCCAGCTCTCCCCTAGCTCAGCTGACCATGAGGCTCCCAGGAGGCAAGATGGGTTTTGGGAGTGGGTCCATCACCTCTATAGGGCCTCAGAAGCAGCCAGATGAGACTCACTCACCATAATAGCCACCATTTTCATGGTCCGGACCCTGTACATCAAACTAGTGGAACCAATCATGTTCTAGAATATATTACAATCTACAATGTGTAAGAAAGGGAAGTGAGAATGAGAGAGAGAGAGAGAGAAAGGAGAGAAAGAACATGCCATGGAGGCAGGCTGGGGAAGGGAGGAAGGTGGGGACATTGGTGATGGGAGATGGGCAGGGGGTAGAGGGATGGGTGTTGGAACACTGTAGAACCAAATTTCAAACATGAACATCTTGTAATTATATATCTAATTGTGGTATAATAAAATATTTTTAAAAAATAAGAGGTTACGCTCTTTAAAAAAAAAGGCAAAATAAAACAAAGCAAAACAGAAAAAAAGCACAAACATTAACAGTAGTGTTAACCATGGTGCCTCACTGTCTTCACTGTCACTGTCTTCCTGTTCATCATCGATTGGCTCGGAGCGGGCATCAGTAACATCTCCATATGTTCTGTCTCATGTTAGTAGAACCCAAGGGCAAATGCTTGCTCCAGGAACAAAAAAGAGCCTCAAACATTCCATCAGGTCATGGGAATAAGGTCTAAAATTGTTACTGGTATTTGGCATATCAAATACGACACGGGTAGCTTGCCAGGCTCTGCCGTATGGGTAGCATACTCTTGTAGTCACCTCTAAATCCAGCATTTATTGATGAACCGCGAGGCCGCGCGAGCTGGACTGTGATAGGCTGGACTGCTGGGTGGAGTTCTGACGAGAGGGAAGTCTGGATGTGGAGAATGGAGGCCCTCATGGAGTGGGGGTCGTCTGGCTTGTTGCAAGGCGCTACTGGGGTAGCCGGCCAGGGCTAGAACCTGCCATCCCTCCTGGGCGCCTTGTGAGCGTCTGGGCACAGGGAGAGCCAGTAGCAGCTCTGCCCCATGTCTGTGAGTCTGTGGACGGTGCCTCAGTAATAATAAAATTTAATTTAAAAACACCTGAAGATAACATTAAAGGAAAACATTTTGCTTTCACTAGAAGCCCAAGAAATTATTGTTTGTTTACTTGGGAGAGGACTCTTTTAGAAAAGCTAGATGTAATAAAGGGATTATTTTCCTGCATGTGAAAAAGGAATTACCTGGATAAAGGAAACACACATAAGATCAGTAGGAAGCTCCATGAGACCAGATCCTGTATATTTGGGGATATAGGAGTGTCATGGTTAACTTGTCCCATACCATTTTCACACATAAATACATATACAAGTTTTTTTTTTTCTATACCTATGATTATGACTTTATTTGGAAAAAAGTGTTTTCAAATGTAATAGAGGTGAGTTTAGAGTGGATCAAGATAAAACCTGATCTAATTATCTCTAAGAAGAGGATAATGTGGGCACATGTATAGGGGGCAGAACATGTGAGTACAAAGGCAGAGGTAGGAGAAATGGATCTACAAGCCATGAAAAACCCCGGTGACAACAACCAGATGAGATTGACTCTTCCCAGAAGCTCCAGGCAGAGAACATGGCCCTGCTGATGGCTTGATTTTAATTTCTGGAACCAGGAACAGGGATTCAACACATCCGAATACACTTTTGTTGCCTTAAGCTATTTAACTTGGTGATAATTTATTATGGCAGCCTCAGACAATAAATTCATTCAAAACGTAAGTAGATTCTTTGTAGTTAGGTAGTAAGTTCAGGTAAGTTTGAGTCGAATTGGGAAGTCCCTCACTGCAGAGGCTTGCTCAGGCCAGCAGCCATGTGGTATGGGCCACTAGTGGAGGGGAGCCAGTGAGCAGGATTCAGAATTACCCAGCAAGGATCAAAACTACCACAAACAGTGATTCAATAAAGTTCTAAGTCACAACAAGAAGCCACTTTAAATGCATTCAGTGACTTGGCACTTATTGGCTCCTCAAGGGAAACTCTGTGGATATAATTTTTATTTATTCTTTTGCTACCCGACAATCTATAGTGACTTCTTACTTAACAATACCCAAATTGTAACTTTGAAAAAATGCTTTATTCTTGACAATAAGAGCAAATGTCAACTCTGTCTTATACATTTGTAATATTACCACTGAAAATTTGTACATGCTCTAAAAGTACTATTATCATAGTAATATTATTAATATTATTATTATTATTATTATTATTATTATTTTTGGGGTCACACTCAGTGATGCTCAGGGGTTACTTATGACTCTGCACTCAGGAATACCTCATAGCTGGTGCCCAAGGGACCATATGAGATGCCGAGGATTGGAAACCTGTGAGCCGTTTGCAAGACAAACACCCTATCCACTGTACAATCTGTCCCACCCTCAAAAATATTTCTCTCTCTCTTTTTTTTTGCTTTCTTAGGATCATATCCGGTGATGCTCTGAGGTTACCCCTGGCTCTGTATTCAGGACTTGGGGTACTTGGGGGACCATATGGGATGCTCAGATCCAACCCAGATCGGACACATGCAAGACAAAACCCCTACCCACTGGATTATCAGTCCTGTCCTCTCAAAAAGTATTTTTAATTAATATTTTATTATACCACCATGAGATATACAATTACAATGTTGTTCATGTTTGGGGGTTTCGGTACCATAGTGTTCCAGCATCCCTCCCTCCAACAGTGCCCATTTCCCCAATTCCCTCCCCCTCCCATAGCCTGCCTTAGAGGCAGGTTCTTTATCTCTTTTCTCTTTTTCTCCCTCTCTCTCTCTCTTCCTTCTTTTACATATTGTGGATTGCTATACATACACTTAGAGGCCATCATGTGCATTTTTGAGCCTGTATTTAATGCTCAGTTCTAAGTTGGTATTATCCCTTTCAATATTTATTCTCACATGTTCCCTACTCTGTCTTACCTAACCTCTGACTCCCACATGTTTGTGGTAATTTCCACCTTTGGTAAGACGTCCTGATCCACGTTTTATGATTTTGGTATCATAATATATATGTATATATATATATATACATATATATATGTCATGCAAATAAATGCAGTCATTCTATATCTCTCTTTCCTTCTGACAAATTTCACTCAACATGATCCTCTATACGTCCATCCATTCGTAGGCAAATTTCATGACATCATTATTTCCTAATAACTGCATAATATTCCATTGTGTAGATGTACCAAAGTTTCTTTATCCAGTCATCAGTTCTCGGGCAAACTGGTTGTTTTCAGATTCTGGCTATTGTGAATAGTGCTGCTATGAAAATAAAAGTGTGGATGGTGTTTCCGCTTTGTGTTTTGGCTTCCCAGGGCATATCCCCAGGAGTGGTATGGCTGGGTCGAAAGGAGCTCAAATTCTAGTCTTTGGAGGAATGTCTATATTTTTTTTCCAGAAAGGTTGTACCAGTCGACATTCCCACAAACAATGGATGAGAGTCCCCTTTTCCCAGCATCCACGTCAGCACTTGTTATTTTTACCCTTTTGGATATGGGCCAGTCTCTCTGGTATGAGGTGCTATCTCATTGCATTGTTGTTTTGATTTACATCTATCTGATGATTAGTGATGATGAGCATTTTTCATATGCCTGTTGGCCATTTGAATTATTTCCTTGTCAAAGTTTCTGTTCATCTCTTCTCCCCATTTTTTAATGTGGTTGACTGTTTTCTCCTGTTATAGTTGTACCAGTGCCTTATATATCCGATATATTAAACCCTTATCAGATGGGTATTGGGTGAATATTCTTTCCCATTCTGTGGTTTGTCTTTGTATCTTGGTCACTGTTTCTTTCAAGGTGCAGAAGCTTTTTAGTTTTATGTAGTCCCATATGTTTATCTTTTCTTCTAGTTACTTTGTTAGTGGTGTTTCACCTTTGAAGATATCTTTAGCTTCAATGTCATGGAGGGTTTTTCCTCAAAAAGTATTTTTGACTGAATTGAGACATGCATTCTCTTGGAGTATATGAGAGACACACAAGAAGGGTGACCCTTTTAGTCCGGTATCTTTGGACAAATGTGGTCCACCTGGAGGTTGTTGCCTGCTTTTCCTGAAGGTCAGATCATTTCAATCACTCCTGAGTCTGAGTAAATCTGATCTGAGACTTGCAGAAGGATTTTTTCCTAAATAGATCATAGCTTGCAATGAAGATTAAGGGAACACATAACGTTACTATGAAAAAAAACAGACGCTAAGATATTTGAAACTGTCACTGTCACTGTCACTGTCTTCCCGTTAGTCATCATCGATTTGCTCGAGCGGGCACCAGTAACTATCTCCATATGTCCTGTCTCATGCAAGTAGAGCCCAAGGGCACCTGCTTGCTCCAGGAACTATAAAGAGCCTCAAACCATTCCATCAGGTCATGGGAATGAGGTCTATAATTGTTACTGGTATTTGGCATATCAAATACGACACGGGTAGCTTGCCAGGCTCTGCCTTGCCGCCCTGAATATTGTGAGTATGGTACAAAAAAACAAAACTAGTTTATTTTGTGCAAATACTAAGGTTAAGTATTACATTTAACCTTTATGTTCATCAGTTGGGGAGACTAGGGTTAGTTGTTCAATCATGGAATATCAAGAATTTCTTTGTGCTCATCAGATGAGTAATTTGATTGATGGCAGAAATCTTGGTCTGAGATCTTTTCTCTGCTGTATACCTCTATTTTATTTTCTGACTGAAAGTACTTCAGAATTATGATAATGAATCTCTTTATTATTTTCTAATACTTAAGATTTTACCTTGATCTTCAGAATGCATAAGTTTTAATAGTTCTTTGCTCACTGACTCAAGTTTCTAGGGCTCTGGAGTCTGACGTCTTTCGGTTCAAACACTCACTATTTACTTAACCTCTTATACCTTATTTGAGTACCTATTTTCTAAGTCTGTTGAAAAACAAAATGAGGATGTGTGAAACCATTAGAACACTGCCAGCAGTGTGGAATTTGGTAATTATCATCATGAATTCTGCCTACCACTCACATGTTCTCCGAGGCTATCAATTTGGGCTTTATACACATTTTATTCTTTTGAAAATTGTCTGGGGGTGACAGCAATAGCACAGTGGGTAGGGCATTTGCCTTGCAGGCAGCTGACCCGGGTTCGATCATCGGCATCCCGTATGGTCCCTATGATCATTATTTTCAAATGCCTGAAGGTCAGTTGAGTGCAACATGCCAGGATTGTTTCAATTTTGACAGTTCCCTCCTTTTTTTACAGTGCTAAGTGGGTATCAATGAATAGACTTTATAATACAGCTGACTTTGGAAGAATTTCCAAATAATTAGTTTAGCAGAATGTGATGCAGAGGTATTTAAGTTGACGCTAAATAGCCATTTGTCAATATAATACGGAAAGGACTTAGATACAGAAATGTCTGGACAGGCCCACCACCAAATTTGCCACCATCGCAACACACTCACAGGACCTGCTCCACCAAATCCAAACTGAATCTACGCAGGAGATGAGCCACACAGTTACACCTTATGGAATTGAGGGGTACCCCTTTGCTGAAAGCCCCGGAGAGCCAAGGGGAAGCAGGCGGGCCCAATACTCACCAATGGCTGAGCAGCAGTACCCATCCCAACCACTACAGGAGCCAGGGCTCCACTCCACCACCTCACGAATATTCTCTGCAGAAACCCCAATCTCCAAATAATCTCAGGTACCAGTACCTGCACTGAGAACTCTGGTTTTTTTCGGAGTATGGTTGGGGAGACCTTTTCCCTCCCCCAAACACTTCTAGAAGCCCCAGAAGTCCCATCTACCACTCACACCTGATGCTTTGTTGACACTTCGAGCCATACCATAGATCTGGAAGTGTGTGGACCGTGCACCAGAAACCTTAGCGAAATCTTTTTAAAAAAATTTTATTATACCACTGTGAGATATACAATTACAAAGATGCTCATAATTGATTCTCGGTAATACAGTGTACCAGCACCCATCCCTCCACCAGTGCCGCATTCCCACCAGCAATGTACCCACATTTCCTCCTACCCATCCCCAGCTTGCCCCTATAGCAGGCACCTTTTCTTTCTCTCTCTCTCTCTCCCTCTCTCTCTCTCTCTCTCTCTCTGTTTATCTCATTCTCTGACTCTGTATCTCTCTCTCTTTTTACACATTGTGGCTTGCCCTACACACATTTAGGGATTATCGTAAATTTCTTTGTGTATACTCAATGGTAAGTTCTAGTCTGACATTATCATTTCCAACACTTAGTAAAACACTGGTATATATTTATATCCCATTAATGAAAGCAGTCATTCTATATCTGTCCTTTTCCTTTTGACTAATCTCACTGAACATGACAGTCTCCATGTCCATCCATTTACAGGTAAATTTCATAATTTCGTCTTTCCTGACAACTGCATAATATTTCATTGTGTAGATGTGCCACTTTGTGTAAATGCTGGAGATCAGAGGTGACTACAAGTGTATGCCACTCACAAGGCAGAGTTTGGCAAGCTACCAGTGTCGTAGCTTGTCATTTGATATGCCAAATACCAGTAAAATGATAGACCTCATTCCTATGACCGAATGGAATGATTTGAGGCTTTTATGTTCCTGGACCAGGCAGATGCCCTTGGGCTCTACTAGCATGAGACAGGACATATGAAGATGTTACTGGTGCCCGCTGGAGCAAATTGATGATGAACGGGTGACAAGAGATACAAGCAAGACAAGCGAAAATGTGCCAGTTATTTTTTAGGGTTTTTTAAAATATATTTTATTATACCACCATGAGATAAACAATTATAAAATTGTTCATGTTTGGTTTTCAGCCATACAGTGTTCCAGCACCCATCCCTCCACCAATGCCCATTTCCCACCACCAATGTCACTGACTCCCTCCCCCCTCCCCTAGCCTGCCTCTATGGCAGGTTCTTGATCTCTTTTCTCTCTTTCTCTCTTCCTTCTCTTACATACTGTGGATTGTAATACATATACTTAGAGGTTAGCATGTGTATCTTTTTGCCTGTATTTAATGCTAAGTTCTATGTGGTAATAGCACTTTAGACAATTATTGACATACTGTTCCCTTCTCTGTCTTAACTAACCTCTGCTCCCACACCTTTGTGGTAATTTCCACCTTTGACAAGACCTCCTGATCCACGATTTGCCTGACCTTGGATGTTGGTATCATAATATGTATGTGTATGTATATATATATATGTATATATATTTACATTAAACAAATAAATGCAGTTATTCTATATCTGTCTCTCTCCTTCTGTCTAATTGCACTCAACTTGATCATCTCCAAGTCCATCCATTTATAGCCAAATTTCATAACTTCATTTCTCCTAACAGCTGCATAGTATTGCATTGTTGTGATGTACCAAAGTTTTTTTTTTTTGCTTTTTTGGGTCACACCCAGCAATGCTCATGGGTTACTCCTGGCTCTTCGCTCAGGAATTACTCCTGGCGGTGCTTGGGGATGCCGGGGATCGAACCCAGGTTGGCCGCTGCAAGGCCACCCCTTCCTGCTGTGCTATTGCTCCAGCCCCCAAAGTTTCTTTATCCAATCATCAATACTCGGGCACTCTGGTTGTTTCCAGATTCTGGCTATTGTGAATAATGCTGCTATGAACATAAAAGTAGGGATGATGTTTCCGCTGCGTGGTTTTGACTTCCCAGGTTATATTCCCAGGAGTGGTATGGCTGGGTAAAATGAGAGTTCAACTTCTAGTGTTTGGTTTTTTTTTTTCCAGTGGAGTAAAACAGGTTTTATTAAAGAGGTTTTAGGAAAGGGGACAAGAAGGGGAAAATGAGAGAGAGTAACACACTCAAGGGAGAACGGAGCTTCTCCAAAGATGGAGAATGAGCAAGAGAGAGTAAACATTACAAGAGGGGAGATGCGGGCGACCCCCGTGCTTGGGCACCATATGTGCTCAACCACGTTTGCTCAGGCAACATGTGTGCCCAGGCATCATGTGCACCAATTTCTAGTCTTTGGAGGAATGTCCATATTGTTTTCCAAAAAACTGTACCAGTCAACATTCCCACCAACGATGGATGAGAGTCCCCTTTTCCCTGCATCCATGCCAGCACTTGTTGTTTTTGCTCTTTGGATATGTGCCAGTCTCTGTGGTGTGAGGTGATATCACATTGTGTTTTGATTTGAATCTCTCTGATGACTAATGATGATGAGCATTTCTTCATATGTCTTTTGGCAATTTTAACTTCTTCCTTGTTGAAGTTTCTGTTCCTTTCTTCTCCCTATTTTTTGATGGGGTTGGCTGTTTTCTTCTTGTAAAGTTCTACCAGTGCCTGATAGATCCTGAATATTAACCCCTTATCAGATGGATATTGGGTGAATATTCTTTCCCCATTCTGTGGACTCTCTTTGTATCTTGGTCATTGGTTCTTTTGAGGTGCAGAAGTTTTATAGCTTCATGTAGTCCCATATATTTATCTTTTCTTCTAGTTGCTTTGTTAGTGGTGTTTCACCTTTGAATATACTGTTAGCTTCAATGTCCTGGAGGGTTTTTCCTATTATTTTCTTCAATGTACTTTTATGGATTCAGGACTGATATTGAGATCTTTAAGCCATTTTGATCTGATTTTTGTGCATGGTGTTAGACAGAGGTTCAAATTCATTTTTTACACGTAGCTGCCCAGTTTTCCCAGCACTACTTGTTGAAGAGGCTTTCCTTGCTGCATTTCACCTTTTGCTCCTTTATCGAAGATTAATTGTTCAAGTATTTAAGACTGGTTTTCAGAATACTCAACTCTATTCATAGGTCCACAGGTCTATTTTTATTCCAATACCATGCTGTTTTAACTACCACTACTTTGTAGTAGAGTTTGAAGTTGGGAAAGGTGATGCATTCCATCTTCTTTTTCCCAAGGATTGCTTTAGCTATCCATGGGGGTTATTATTCCAAACAAATTTCCGGGGTGTTTGGTCAATTTCTTTGAAGACTGTCATGGGTATCCTTATAGGGATAGCATTGAATCTGTATGAAGCTCTAGGGAGTTTTACCATTTTGACAACAGTGATTCTCCTGTTCCATGAGCAGGGAATGTGTTTCCACTTCCTTGTGTCCTCTTTTATTTCTTGAAGTAATGTTTTGTAGTTCTCTTTGTAGAATTTCTTTACATTCTTTGTCAAAATAATGCCTAGGTGTTTAATTTTCTGTGGCACAATTGTGAATGGGATTGTTTTCTTAATATCTCTTTCCTCTCTTTCATTATTTGTATATAGGAAAGTCACCGACTTTTGGGTATTGACTTTTTACCCTGCCACTTTACTATGAGCGTCTATTGTTTCTAGGAGTTTTTCCGTAAAGAATTTAGGGTTCTCTAGGTACAATATCATGTCATCTGCAAATACTGATAGTTTGACTTATTTCTTGCTTATCTGGATGCCCTTAATGTCCTTTTCTTCTCTGGTTGATTTGGCAAGTACTACCAGTACTATATTGAATAAAAGAGGTGAGAGGGGGCAACATTGTCTTCTCCCTGATATTAGGGGAAGGCTTTGAATTTTTCCCCATTGAGAATGATGGTTGCTGTGTGTTTTTGGCATATGGCTGTAACTATCTTGAGGAAGGTTCCTTCAATTCCCATTTTTGGAGGGTTTTTATCATGAGCAGGTGCTGGATCTTATCAAATGTCTTCTCTCTATCTATTGGTATGATCATATGTTTTTTCTCTTCTTATTGATATGATGTATTTTCTTGATTGACTTGTGAATGTTGAACCATCCTTGCAATCCCGGGATGAATCCCACTTAGTCATGGTGTATAACCTTTTTGATGACTCTGTGGATTCTATTTTCTAGTATTTTATTAAAGATCCTAGCATCTATGTTCATCAGGGAGATTAGTCTGTAGTTTTCCTTTTTTTTGTGATGTCTCTGTCTGCTTTGGGAATCAGGGAGATATGTGGCTTGTAGAAGCTATTTGGAAGTGTTTCTGATTCTTCAATTTCCTGGAAGAGCTTGAAAAGGTCTATTTAAACCTATTTAAATCTATTTAAATCTATTTAAACCTATTTAAAGGTTTGGTAGAATTCACTAGTGAATCCATCTGTACATGGGTTTTTGTGTTTGGGGAGACATTTGATTGCTTATTCCATCTCCTTGATTGTGATAGGTTTGTTCAGGGTTACAAATATTCTTGTTACCACTTTGGGAGGCTATATGAATTCAGGAATTTGTCCATTTCTTTTTAGGTTCTCTTGTTTCGTGGCATACACACACAGAGACTCTCATAGTAATTTTTGATGACCTTTTGAATTTCTGTCATTTCTGATGTGATGTCCCCTTTTTCATTTCTGATCCTATTTTATTGGGTTCTCTCTTTTCCTTTTCTGATGAGTCTTGCAATTTGTTTTTCAATCCTGTTTATTTTTTCAAAGAACCAGCTCTGGGTTTTGTTGATCTTCTGAATTGTTTTTTTGGAATTCCGTCTCATTGATTTCTGCTCTAATTTTATTATTTCTTTCTTTCTGCCTTGGTTGGGCTCCTTTTGCTGATTGATTTCTGAGATCGTAAGTTGTGAAGTCAGACTGTTTATGATGGCCTTTTCCTCTTTTCTGATGAGTGCTTGAAGGTGATGAATGCTTGCTTCTTAACACTGCTTTCACTGTATTCCACAAGTTCTGGTATTCGTGTCTTCATTTTCATTTGTTTTAAGGAATTTTTGGATTTTCTCTTTGATTTCTTTTTATCACTTGCTGGTTGTTCAGCAGTGAGCAGTTTAGTTTCCAAGTACTTGATATTATTCTCCATTTTTGTGTGCGATTAACTTCTATTTTCAGTGCATCATGGATTTGAAAAAATAGTTAACACAATTTCTATCTTCTTGATTTTATGGAGGTATTTTTATGACTCAGCATGTGGTCTATCTTGGAGTATGTTCCATGTGCGCTGGAGAAAAAAGTGTACTTGGCTTTGGGGGAATTAAATGCCCCTGTATATATCTACTAGCCCTCTTTCTTCCATCTCTTCTTTTAGGGCCAGTATTTCCTTGGTAAGTTTCAGTCTTGTTGATATATCAAAGGTTGATAGAGCAGTGTTGAAGTGACCAACTACAAATGTGTGCTGTTAATGTCTTCTTTGAAGTCTATTAGTAGTTGTTTTAGGTATTATGCTGGCCTCTTGTTAGGTGCATATATGTTTAGGAGTGTAATTGCTTCCTGATATATTATCCCTTGATACATATTAAGAAGTGACCTTCATTGTTCCTTCTCACCTTCTCCAGCCTGAAATCTATGTTGTCGGATACTGTATGGCCACCCTGGCCTTTTTCGGAGGGGTTGTTTGAGCCGGGTAAATAATTCTTGGTGAGGCATTCATTTCATTGTTTTTTCACTATATCCCACCACTTCCTTTAAGCTTGGAGGGTCTCTTCTGATAGGTCTGCTGAGAGTCGAATGGATGCTCCTTTGTATACAATTTCCTTCTTTGATCTTGCCGCTTGAAGAATTGGTCTTTATAGCACCCATTATTTTGACTAGGATGTGTCTTGGAGTCTTTTTTATTGGGGTCTCTTCTTGCTGGTACACTTCGGACTTCTTGGATCTGGATGCCTTCGTCAACTCTGGGAACTTTTCAGCAAGGATATTTTTAACTGTTCGTATTTCCTTGAGGTTGCTTTCCTGTCCCTCTGGGACTCCGATGATTCTTATGTTGTTCTTCTTGAATTCATCCCAATGTTCTCTGTTGTGCTTCTGATCCATTTCTCGTCTTTTTCCATCCGATGTACTTGCCTGAGTGCTTTCTGCAGCTCATTTTCATTCTCACTGAGTCTCTCTTCTGCTGCTGTCATACTGCTGTTGAGATCCCCATTGTGTTTTTCATTACATCTGCTGAGTTTTTTTAGGGATGATATTTCTATTTGCATGGTTCTCATTTCTGCTCTCATTTCCTCCCATAATTTATTGAATGCCCTTTCCACTGCTTCATTAATGTTCTCCTGTATTTTATTGGACATCTGTTCCATTTTTTCATTGAGCTCATTAAACATCCTAACCATTTCATCTCTGAATTCTTTGTCAGAGAGATTATGTATGTCTGCATTCTTTTTTGGAGTCTTCAGGGTTGGTTTCTTCATCTGTTCCTCAAGTTGGGGGTCTGCGTTGTTTCCCCATGATGTTGTGGTGGTTTGGGATGGATTCTTCCAGGGTACTGTTTCTTTCTCAGTGCAGGTAGGACTCTAGAGATGCTCAGAAGAAGGTGTTCTCTTCCCTCTTTAAGGATATTACCTTCCCCTTGGTGTTGAATTTCCCTGCTCTTTGTATTAATACGCAGCCACATGAGCAACCACTTGCCCAGCCAGCCACAACCCTAGGGAGGGTACCTGAGGTGGATGCAAACCAGTTTGATAATTCAAAGTGTCCCGTTTACTTCTGCTTCCACTTGGACTTGTGGGGGCTGTGGTTTTACTTTTCTGCCAGAGGCCCAGGGATTTACCACTTCCCCATGTGTCTGTCCAGTCAGCCATACCCCACTTAGTGAATTCTTAGACAAAGACTTACCTATCCTGAAAATCAGACATAACAAAGTTATTTACTTTATAGATCTATTGATCTTAATACTAGATCTATTGATTATAATACTGTAACTTTGTTATCTAATCAAATTTAATCCTAGAATTGTATAGCGTTGCTGATTTTTTCTATATTAAATTTAAAAAAAATAAGAGTGAGTTAGAAAAAAGTATTTGAAATAAATTTCTGGGATTCTTCATTCAATATGACAAATCTATGCTTCTATAAATGGACAAAAAGAGCAGAAGAAATAATACAGAGAAGAAATACCATACTTTCACATGATATAACCCAGTTTGATTCCTGACACTGCATATGGTCCCAAGAACCACCAAGAGAGATCCCTGAGCCCACAGATTTTAGCAGCTGCTTATGGCCCAATGGTCCCACACAAAGATTAAAATAGACATGTAGCGTCTCTATGTATACATGGATTATTCTATTTAAAGCTCCTGGAATTTTTTACATTGGAATCCTGGGTGTTTTTTTGTGTTTGTGTTTGCTGTGTTTTTTTTTTTTTTTGCTTTTTGGGTCACACCCGGCAATGCTCAGGGGTTACTCCTGGCTCTGCACTCAGGAATTACTCCTGGCGGTGTCTCGGGGACCATATGGGATGCCGGGATCGAACCCGGGCCGGCAGAGGCCGGCCATGTGCAAGGCAAATGCCCTACCCACTGGGCTATCGCTCCAGCCCCATGTGTTTTATTCTTTTTTATTTCTATTTTTTCACTTCCATCAAATTTGTTTCCAATCATTAGATTTTTTGGCTTGAGTAATAATATGTTTTAGATATCTACTACTTCAACATATAAAAATTGATTATTTGCCTCTAGTATCAGTCAGTAACCTTTTTTAGCACTTTTCTATTTCAATACATAAAAATTTGATTATTTGCCTCTAGTAACACAGATTTAATTGAGTTATTTTGCACTCTATTTTGTATTGCCAAACATGAAATACTTCCACAGAACAAAGAACTATGGTTTATTTTAGAGAGGACACATTGAGGTCAGGAAGTAATCCTTTAATAAATTTAGCTACACTGCAGGTTAATGACTTACAAACAGGACTTATTTGGTGTAAAGTGAGGCAGGGGTAAGAGGAAGCAGCAGCAGGAGTTCTGCACCAACCAGGAGAGCTTTGCTAGGAGAGGAAACAGTTGGGTTTATGAATTGCCAGTTTCAAAGATTCAGGAAGGACAAGAACTTTTAATTTATAGATCCTATGTGGACACAATTGAAGAATCCTGAAAGTGACCTGTCATGTGGCAAAAACATATAATCAAGACGTTCTAAGAAATGAAATGTCATCTAACACAAACCATAGAGCAGAGTAAAACAGATGTGTGTCCTCATTTTCTTCATTTGGAGAAAATGGTTCATTGTATAATAGAGTTGATGCATTCTTTGTCCACATGCGAATTCTCTGGTTTTGCTGGGTACTTAACAGTTTCTGATTTCATTTTGTATTTTTATTTTTCAATTCTTTTTATGAAAGCACCATGATTTACAAAGTGGTTTATATTAGAGTTTCAGGCATACATTGTTCTAGCACCAGTAACACCACCAATGTCAATTTCCCACCACAAACATCCCCAGCTTCCTCCCACCCCCAGCCTGCCTTCTTTTTTGGTTATTGTAGGTTAGGGACTCTTCTTGACTCTATGGTTTAGATATACACAATCCAGCTGATTCTTATTTTTAGGCAAGTGAAGTCCATAGAGATTCCCTTTCCCAAAAAATACTCCCTCAAGACTGCCTTTATGAGTTCTCACAAAACAGTTGTGTAGATTATATCTTAACTACATCAGGGAAGCCACAGCATCCATGATCTGATTTGTAACTTTTTTTTTTTTTTTTGCTTTTGGGTCACACTCGGTGATGTGCAGGGGGTTATTCCTGGCTCTGCACTCAGGAATTACTCCTGGCAGTGCTCAGGGAACCATATGGGATGCTAGGGATCGAACCCAGGTCAACCGCATGCAAGGCAAATGCTCTACCCTCTGTGCTATCACTCCAGTCCCCGATTTCAAATATTTTAAGTCAAAGTTAACCTCTGTAAAACAGCCAAATGATTTACCATGTAAAAGCAATGCTGAAGCCAGTGATGAGTACTCATTAGCCAACAGCGATGAGGGCCTGTAGCAACTACTACAGGTTTCTAGTTCTAGTAAGAACCACAGGTAGGGGGCCGGAGTGATAGCCCAGCGGGTAGGGCATTTGCCTTTTGCATGCGGCCAGCCTGTGCCAGCCCAGGTTCGATCCCCGGCATCCCATTAGGTCCCCTGAGCACCACCAGGAGTAATTTCCTGAGTACAGAGCCAGGGAGTAACCCCTGAGCATCTCCGGGTGTGACCCAAAAAGCAAAAAAAAAAAAGAACCACAGGTAGGTGCTTATCACTGGAACACTAAAAGTTATTTTGTCATTTCCTCAGAGTTTCCTGAGGTACTTAAGATTCTCATAAAGCCCACAATAAATCTTTGGCATTGATGATGACTGATAAGAACTGCTGAGTCATACTTGTGTTTATTTTCAAAGCAATTATAATGATTTATTTTTAGAAAGAAAAATAATAAAGTAGACTCCACTACTCTGTGCTTCACAACCATAAAATTTAATGTGTGTTAGTATTTCTATTGAAAATGCAATGAAAGAATCTACATACGTTCACCAAGCTCAGAGTACATTTTAGTTTTTAAAATCTCTGAGGCAGAGCTTTGTTCTAAATACACAATTCAATAACATGATTAGGTCAAGTTAATTAGCTAGCCACCAACTCAGAAACAAGACTTTCCATTGTCAGTGACAATGATTCTTAGGAGAATATGCAGCTGTAAGATCTCTTTAAAATTTTGCTCGGATTCAATACAATTTTAAAAAGGGATACTTTTCCTTTGCTTGAGTCATTTATACTTTATATAGCAGAATTTGTGTTTTCAAAAACACGATTCATTCATTTATAGAACATTATCGAGTGACTGCTATTTCTCAGAAATTATTCCATTTACAGTATTAAGGATGCCATTCAGGCCTGTCATGTATTTAGACTAAGGAGATATTTAGACCAGGGATGTATTTAGAACTGTGAGAACCTTAGGGAGATTGGAATTAATAAAATCAGTCAACCCCAATTCTTCACCTTGAGGTATACTCTTGCCTCAATTCTGTGTGTATCCTACTTCAGGAATGCGTTCAGTATGTTTTTGTTTTTTTTAATCACAACAAAGTACCATAAATTGGGTGGTCACATAGATTTGGGTATCACACTGCTGCAGGATGGGGGAGGTCAAGATGCTGCCAGACTTTTTTACATCTAAGAGCTCTAATAGCTAGTGAACTGTTGCTTTCTTGCTCTATCCTACTACTGAAGGTAGCTTGTGTGTTCTTTCCTCTAGCTTTAAAGACATTGCTCCCATTATAGTGGGGGTAGGGGGGTAAACATTGAGATGTTTTCTAAATCTAAATAGCCACCAAAGACCCTGCTTTAAAACACTAGGAATTGGGCTTTATGAAGTGAATTTGGATGGACATAAATATTCAGTCCATCACTTAACGCTTGTCACTTGTCTTCCCATTGTTCATTGACTTGCTCAAGCGGACACCACTAACATCTCCATTTGTTGGGAATGAGGTCCATTATTGTTATTGTTTTTGGCATATCAAATACACCGTGGATAGCTTTCCAGGCTCTGCCATGGCTCTGGGTTCATCCCAGAGGTCCCAGTCCTTTTCTATGTCAGACCATCAACCATCCATGGGGCCCACGGGGCAGAACTCCTGAGTGTAGACAAGACCATCTCTTGTCTGCCACCTGACAACACAACCACGCACAGCAGTCACACCTGAAACACCTCAAGGGGCAGGGATTCAGTCCATAACAATCAATATAGTATCTCAATACTAAAAGTAGGAAAGATAGCAATAAAAGCATTGAATTGATATTTTTATTTAAAAACTCTTATAATTAAGGTACTATTCATTACAGTTATCCATAACAGAGTTACAGGCAGAGAACATCGCAACACCAATATACTACCAGTGTCAACTTCCCTCCACCATTGTCCCTAGGTTGCCCCAACTCCTAGCCCTCATCCTTGGCAGACACATTTTTAAGTTTGGTGCAAGCTTTGTTGCCGTGTTGCTAGCTCTGTAGTTTAGATGTGATATATACACATTCTCAGTCAAAGTCCGAGAATGTGGAAAGAGAATGTGGAAAGATAGGTCTACAGCTGAATCTCAACAAAACAATGTTTCTGAAAAATGAACTAGTTCCAGAGGCCCCATTCACTCTCAATGAAACAAACATCTCTGAATGCAGCAGTTATGTGTACCTAGGTCGAGAAGTCAACATGATGAGTGACCTAAAACCTGAGCTGCACAGGAGGAAAAGAGCGGCATGAAACACTTTCAGGAGTGTAGAAGAAATAGCCAAAAGACAAAGAACCTCAGGCTCTGGGCACATCTCTTTGACTCCACCATTCTCCCTGAATTAACATATCGCCTCAGAGACCTGGACTCTACGAAGCAGGATGAGAATGCTATTCGGGTCTCCCAAAGAGGAATCAAAAGACCTATGCTTGGAATATCACGATCACTCAAGTGAGAGAAGGAATCTGGAGTTCCGACCTCCATCAACGATCCAGAGTCAGGGACGCTGTCCCGTTTGCTGTTGCAGGACTCCTAAGGGCCGCTGCATCTGCTCTGAGTTGCCGCCTGCAAATCACTTCGTAGATAAGGGGTAGTCTAAATGTGGCAGTTTATCTTGACCATGTATGCTGTACTAGCTGGTATAAATATTCTCCCAAGATACCACAATCATCGTGGGACTAGCTAGATCTTACCAGCATATTAGCCTGGCCACGTAGGACCCTAAGTAATTAGACCAGAGAGAAATGCTGTTTGCTTCCAAGCAAACAAGCATGGCTCCCTGATATACTCAAAGGCAACTAAAATATAAAACTACAATGAAGTAGAAGAGACTTGTGAAGGCTTGGAGAAATATTTAACTGCCATTAGTATTAGACTTTGGTACAGAGACATGCCATCTCAGAAACCCCCTTCTCTACCCTATAAAAGGCATTTCCAGGCAGATCTTGGCTCAAAACATTAGCATAGTAAAGGCCCTAGGTGAGGTGCAGGGAGGGATTACCTAAGGGCATTTGGACCCTCCCTGCTTTCCATAACAGTGGGAGGAAGGTCTGAGTTACAGGGGTATAAAACTAGCCTGTTTCCTCTCTCCGCGCTTCTTTTTTGGGCTCTCTCTTTGTGAGCACTCACCCTTCTTGGGAGTCTTGTCTTCTTCTCCTTTTACAGGGCCTTTAAAAGGCTTTACAGGGCCAAGTGGTGGCCGCCATCTTGGCCTACACGTGGCTGGGGTTCTAGCCTGGAATCCTAAGCACCGGGCTTTTCCTTTTGCTGATTTGTATGCCTGAACCTGTGATAAGTAAAGCCTTTTAAAACTGCATCGGATTCCTGAGTTTTCATCCATTCCTCGCCGGCTTTGGAGGTAGAAGGGAACTTCGCTTCCCAGCACTGTCTGGGGACCCCGCGGCGCACCCGACAGTTTGCCAAGGCACAAAAACAGATGGGCTGGACATGTAATGCAATTTGGAGATGACCGCTGGACTAGAGCCATTACTAACTGGATCCCATGGGATGTCAAAAGATCATCGTGACCGCCCATCTACAAGATAGTCAGACTTTGTCAAGACCCTGAAGAAGAGCCTCAAACCCTGAACGGTTTGAGGCTCTTTTTTCCTAACAGCTGCATAGTATTCCCATTGTGTAGATGTACCAAAGCTTCTTTATCCAGTCATCGATTTTCGGGCACTCTGGTTGCTTCCCGATTCTGGCTATTGTGAATAATGCTGCTATGAACATAAAAGTAGGGATGGTGTTTCCACTGCGTATTTTTGGTTTTTCAGAGTAGATTCCCATGAGTGGTATGGCTGGGTCAAATGGGAGTTCAATTTCTAGTCTTTGGAGGAATGTCCATATTGTTTTCCAGAAAGGCTGTACCAGCCGGCATTCCCACCAACAATGGATGAGTGTCCCCTTTTCCCCACATCCACGCCAGCACTTGTTGTTCTTGCTGTTTTGAATATGTGCCAGTCTCTGTGGTGTAAAGTGGTATCTCATTGTTGTTTTGATTTGTATCTCTCTGAATAAAAGTGATTTTAATCATTCAACCTATTGTTCGTTGTGCTATGGAAAATATAATCAAATCCATGGTATGGTTTTCCAGTGCAGAGGACTTAATCTCACTTGCTTCTAATCACAACACAAAACACAATATAAAGAATATGTCACTGAATTCTAAATTGCTGATTCAACACTTCTGCTTCAAGATATCTGACTTTATCTTTATTCCCTCAAAAAACCACTTTAAAATGTCATAAAAAATCTGCAGCTATCTGTGTTTACTCAGGAATTGCATCACCAGCATACACATACACACAGATACACACACACTCACACACAAAGTATTACTTATGGGATGAAGTGTACTGAATAAATGCAAAGAGCTGAATTATTAAGCCCAACTAAGTTAGGTCACTGTCACTGTATCACTGTCTTCCCATTGTTCATCAATTTGCTCGAGTGGGCACTAGTAACATCTCCATGAGTCCTGTCATAAGCAAGTGTAACCCAAGGGCATCTGATTGCTCCAGGGACAGGAGGAGCCCAAAACCATTCTTTTAGGTCATGGAACTGAGGTCCATAATTGGTACTAGTTTTTGACATAACAGTAAATAAAACACAGGTAGCTTGCCAGGCTTTGCCATGTAGGTGGTATAGTCTCAGTAGAAGGCTCTCATCTCGAGCATTTACTGATGAAACTAAAAGGGGGGAAGATCAGGTTTTATCTTGGATGGAGCTCTGAGGAACTATGGACTCTGGATGTTGAGAATGACTGACTGCATGATATGTGGTTTGCTCTGGTTTCTTGCTAGGCCTACTGGTATCAGTTAGAACCTGTCTAGAACTGTATACAATATAAAAATGTGAAAGTTCTTGGGAAGGACCTTATCCTAAAATCAGCATTCTCTAAGAATATCGTGCGGCCACTTCACGGTCACGTGCCAAGGGAGCTGTGGGTCTGGCATGAGTGGGTCTCTCTCTTCCGGGGCAACTGGCATGGAGGTGGAGGAAAAGGCAGGGCCCAAAACTCCACTCCGAGTCCAGCCAGCGTGGTCTCTTCCCCGCCCATGAGAGCAAACCCTTGGAGCAATGTTGGACTCGGCAGAGGCTGGCAGAGCCCATTACTGGGGGTCAGCTCCATGGGTTGCTTCTATGGGACCGGCCTAGCAGTGCAGCTACCTAACTTACCTAAGTTAGGTAGTAATGGGGAAAATGAGCTCTTGCTCTTTCTGCTTACTGTGTCAGTTACCTGCTTGCAGAAGTTCTTTATAAGGAAGTACCTGTCACAAGATAAGCTCAAGTAACCAAGTGTAGCCGGAAAAAGACAGATGATTTTGCTTATAGAAGTTATGCAGTAAGCATCCACTAAAAAGAAAGTCAACCTGGCCTGTGTGTGTGTTACACAAACACACACACAGAGAGAGAGAGAGAGAGAGAGAGAGAGAAAATTCTCCTCTGAATCTGTATTCACAACAAGACAAAATAAATTTTTATTTGAACACTAAATATTTTTCTGTCATCATAGTCATCTCAGCCACTGTTGCTGAAAATGAATATTCAGCACATTAAGGAAAGCTAATAAGATATGTAAGCATAAGAATGCCCCAACTAAACAATGAACATTTAAAAATAACTACAAGGAGTAACTTCTGAAATATTCAAAAAGCCACTATTCCTTTCAAAATGAGGCTGCTAAGAGAGGTACTTAATGAAGTAATAGTGGCTTGAGTAGAAAATAAAACAATGCTACAAATATTTAATCCTAGATATTACTTCTGGAGTCCAGGCAAATAACCATAGAAATCAAAGTGAAATGAGCAAAGATCCTGAGAGAAGAGTTTAGAAATTTGTTATGTGATATATATCTATGAATTTCAATACCCATCAACTCCACCCAGTCCTCTATGTGTGGGTATAGTAAATGAGGGGGTGGGAGAGAAAGAGAAAAGAGAGCCAAAGAGAAAGAGAGAGAACCAGAGAGAGAATAAGGAAAGAACCAGAAAGAGAACTAGAGTCACAGAGAGAGAGCCAGAGAAAGAGTGAGAATCAGAGAGAGAGAGAGAGAGAGAGAGAGAGAGTCAGGGAAAGTCAGAGAGAGAGAGGGTGATCTTTTATAGTTTGATTGGACCCAATGACTGGTTAATAAGGTAACTCTGTTCAATACAAAAACTTATATGGATAAAAAAAAGACCATGACTATTCAAACATTTAGCAAAATAGGAAGGCATGTCTCCTCAGATAAAGAAGTATGATAAACTAAAGTATTAAGATAGTGTGGTCTGGGATAGGAAAGGCCCAGTAAAGGGACAGGCAACACACTGATCCTTGGAGAAATCAGTTTGTACCTTGAGCAACAACTCAAGAAGTAATGGAGTTCTCAATAGATGGCTTTTGGCCATAGGAATATAGGACTCCTCCTACTCTTCTCACAGAGAAAAAAATTCATTCCCATGACAAATAAAGCTTTAAAAGTACAAAACTAAACGGTAAACTTGTAAGAGGAAATACAAGTAACCATTAATAAGGATATTGTAAATGAAAAGCTCATAAATTCAGGCTTTAAAAGGAATTGGGGCCATCATTTTGAAAAGCAATCAGACCATATTAATAATCTATTATCTGTTAGTAATCTAAGATGAAAATGGGAAATACTATGACTAGATTAATTATTATACTGTATAATACCACTGGATTAAAGCATAAAAAGGTGAAAAAATGTAACTTTTTGCTTACATGTGTATATTTAAAATGTCAAATATTACTTTGGCATAAAGCAAATCACTTGATGGAATGGTAACAGCTACAGAAGTAAGCTATGAAGAGAGCATTCTAATTCAACTGTGCTGATAATCATTTTCATATATGTACACAAAACATGACAATTGCTAATATTTTTTTAAAAAATTGGGTATTAATAGCCTATATTTTATTATTTTCTGTGTATTTAGTTTTTCCAGACTCAATTTATTCAACAAATAATATTTATATGTTAAAAACAAACATTGAGCAAATGTATCTGTACAATGCATAATTAAGTTTAAATTTCATATATGATACTGTGAAATTAGTAATGATGTGAAGGATTCAGGTAAATTTCCCAACGTCATTCACTTATAAATACAAAGTGGAAAAATTTTAAAGTTCTTATTAACTTAAAAAGATAACATATTTGATAATCTTTCCATTATCAATGCTTTATACTTGTACTGTTCTTCCCCACCCACCAGATGTCTGAAACCCACCCCACTATCCTATGAGTCACTGTCCCTTCCGACCTCAGATTGCCACTCCATAGCACTGTCTCACAACTTGTTTCCGATGGGACGGTCTTAACCCTCACTTCATTTATTTGCATTCCCACAAATAAGTGACACCATTCAGTGCTTGTCTTTTACCTCCTGCTCACTTCGCTTCACACAAAACCCATTAGTTCCAATGAGACTTCAGTGAACTGCATGATTTTACTTCTTTTCATAGCTGAGTAGAAGTGTATAGTGTATCCATACCACCCTTTCATTATCCAAAAATACATCTGCTGTTAGGCACTTGGATTTTCTCCAGATGTTGGCTATTGTGAATACTATCGCAATGAATGTAGGTGTGTCTACACTCAAGTACCTAGGAATCAGCTTAACAATAAAAGTAAAACATTTATTTGATGAAAATTTTAAACTACTACTGAAAGAAATTAAAGAATAAACAAGGAAATAAAAGCCCAATCATTGGAACAATCAGTAGCATTAAAATGACTGTCCTGGGCCAGAGCGATAGTCCAGTGGGTAGGGCGTTTGCCTTGCATGCGGCCTACCCGGGTTCGATCCCTGGCATCCCATATAGTCCCCTGAGCATGGCCAGGAGTAATTCCTGAGTGCAGAGCCAGGAGTAACCCCTGAGCATTGCCAGGTGTGAGCCCCAAAAAGCAAAAAATAAATAAATAAAATAAATAAAATAAAATAAAATGACTGTCCTGCCCAAAGCAATTCACACAGATTCAGTTCAATCCCCATCGAAATTCCTGTGGAATTTTCAAAGATACAACACCTCTAAAACGTATATGAAACCATAAAACTCTCATAGAAATCCTGAAGAAAAAATACATAATTCATTGAGATTCCAACCTAGGCTAGGATAGGACAACCCCCGCAGAGACCCGCCCTTCAGAGGAGAGTATTTCAAGCCCAGGAATGCTTGAGCCTAAGACACAGGTACACCAAGCAGAGCAGAAACCAGCTTTCCCCATTGCCTCCAAATTACCATAAATATTCTACCCACCCCCTCTGAGAGAGCCCCACACAGTAAGGAGAATATAGCGCCCGCATGGCAGAGCCTGGCAAGCTGTCCGATGCGTGTTCGATATGCCAAATCCAGTAACAGAAATGTTTATTTTCCTGACCCCGAAAGAGCCCTTAATATGGCAGCAGTAAGAAAGGCAAACAAGCAGTGCCTGATAAAATTTCATGGCCATCCTAGGCTGCCAAAATGAAGAAGGACTAAAATGACTGTCTGTACTTTCAATGCACGTACGCTGGCATCGGAAGCATATATTGAGGATCTGATGCTGCAAGCGCAAAAAGATCAAGTACGACATCATTGGTCTGACTGAGACGAGGAGGCGTCAGTTTCATCATGCTGTATTTGACACCCAAGAATTGTTCCTTGGAACATGAGACAAAAAGAGGCGTCGGTGGCGTTGGTGTCCTTGTCAACACGAACATAGCCGTAAACATTGATTCATTTGAATGCCTAACAAACCAAATAGGACGATTACACTTGAAGAGATGTGGCCCACTGCCAGCAATTTCTATCTTCATTGTCTACGCACCAACATCCACATACAAAGAAGATGAAATTGAGAAATTCTACATGGAATCGGAGGAGTTCTATAAAAAAAGACCACACCTTCTACAAGATCATAGTCGGTGATTTTAATGCCAAGATAGGACCAAGAAGATCAGCTGAAGAACTCCACATCGGGACCCATGGCCTAGAATGGAACGAACAGGGTGAGAGACTATCTGAGTTCATCATATCCACCAAGACCATTCATGGGAACTCACAGTTCCAGAAAGCTGAAGCAAAAACGTTGGACATGGGAACCTCCTGGAGGACAGTTCCACAATGAAATTGACCACATCATCTTCAATCGACGGTTTTTGTCTGACCGACTGATGTTGCTGTCGTCCCCAAATTCCAAACAGGATTGGACCACCGTCTCCTTCGTGCAAAAATTCTACTTCCAGCAACGGGGAGAAAAGGCTGCAAAGTTTAAGAAGAGAACTCCCAGAACAACCACCAACTGGGAACTCTTTGGCACCATTGCAGCAACATGGGAAGATACCACCATTGACGACATCGATGAAGAATACAACCGACTGGTTCAGCACCTCCATGATTGTGCGAAGAATGCCAAGAGAGAGAAAGACACAAAAAGGACGCCTGTCTTCAGAAACTCTTGAGCTCATTCGCCAACATGGCAAGGCGCGAGCCTCAGGAGACGAAATGCTAACGTCCAAGCTTGCTAAACAGTGCAGAGAAGCGATAAAAGAAGACCTCAAAGAAAGAAGAGCAGAAATACTGGAAGATGCAGCAGAAGCCGGGAAAAGCATTCCCACTGCCAGCCTGTCCTTCGCCAACTATAAGACCATGATGACTGCCCTCCGACGCCTGATGGATCTATCACATCTTCCAGAAAGGCAATGGAGAAGATTATCCAGGACTTCTACTCAAATCTCTTTGATAGCCACATCCACCTGCCCACATACCAAATTCCACAGGATGGATATGTCATTCCCAATGTTCTCCCTTCTGAAATCCGACATGCCTCCCGGTAAAAAGGGAACAGCACCAGGCCCAGACAAAGTCAGACCCGAACACCTGAAGAATCTGCCATTGGTACTCATCAATACACTAGCTCGGCTCTTCACACGCTACCTGTCTGAATGCAAGGTGCCTTCCCAATGGAAAACCAGCAGGACAATTCTACTGTTCAAGAAGGGAGACATTCACGACATCGGCAACTATCGCCCCATCTGCCTGTTGTCCGTCATCTACAAGCTGTTTACACGAGTCATCCTGAACAGGATTAGCAGAACGCTAGATGAAGGACAACCATGCGAGCAAGCAGGCTTCCGGAAAGGATTCAGCACAATCGACCATATCCACACAGTAACCAAGCTCATCGAGGTTTGTAGGGAGTACAAGATGCCACTCTGTCTCATGTTCATTGATTTACAGAAAGCCTTTGATTCTGTGGAGACTGAAGCAGTCATCGAAGCCCTAGCCAAACAGGGTGTTCAAACCCAATACATCAAGATCCTTCGTGAGCTGTATTACGGATTCACCACCAGGATCTCACCATTCTACAAAGAAGTGATCATTAATGTGAAAAGAGGGGTTCAACAGAGTGATACCATCTCACCAAAACTCTTCAGTGCCACCCTCGAGAAAATCATGCTACAATTAGAATGGGAAGGAATGGGAGGGAAGATAGATGGTCGGCAACTACACCACCTCCGCTTCGCTGATGACATCGTTCTAATAACACCAAACATTAGCCAAGCGGCACAAATGCTGGCTGACTTCGACCGAGAATGTGGAAAGATAGGTCTACAGCTGAATCTAAAAGAAAACAATGTTCAGAAGAATGAACTAGTTCCTGAGGCCCCATTCACTCTCAATGGAACAAACATCTCTGAATACAGCAGTTATGTGTACATAGGTCGAGAAGTCAACATGATGAACGACCTAAAACCTGAGCTGCGCAGGAGGAAGAGAGCGGCATGGAATGCCTTCAAAGGCATCGAAGAAATAGCTAAAAGGACAAAAGAACCTCCGGCTCCTGGCACATCTCTTTGACTCCACTGTTCTCCCTGCATTAACATACGCCTCAGAGACCTGGGCCCTAAGAAAGCAGGATGAGAATGCTATTCGGGTCTCCCAGAGAGGAATCGAAAGAGCTATGCTTGGAATATCACGCCTCACTCAAGTGAGAGAAGAAATCCGGAGTTCTGACCTCCGTCGCTATTCCAGAATCAGGGACGCTGTCTCGTTTGCCAAGGCATCGAAAATCAGATGGGCTGGACATGTAATGCGATTTGGAGACAACCGCTGGACTAGAGCCGTTACTGACTGGATCCCACGGGATGTCAAAAGATCACGTGGCCGCCCACCTACAAGATGGTCTGACTTCCTTGTAAAGACACTGAAGGAACGGTTTGAGGCTCTTCATATTCCTAAATCAACCAGATGCCATTGGGCTACATTGGCACGTGATAGGGTCCAATGGAAATGTTACTGGCGCCCCGCTCGAGAAAATCGATGAATAACGGAATTCAAGTGATCAAGTGATTGAGTTTCCAGACTTTATGTTACAACCTATAGTAATCAAAACTACATCCGTGCTGAAATAAAGGCAGTCACACAGATCAATGCAATAGAATTGAGAGCCCGGAAGTTCTTCAATATATGACTGTTGATCTATGACAAATTAATGAAGTCAGGATTTAAATTGAAGCTTTCATTAAGTACCTCACTTCTTTTGATTAAATATTAGGAAAAAATAGAATCAAATTTTCATTATTGAACTTGATGGCCCTTAAATTGGACATCAAAAATTATAAGGGGCAAATAGCACCACAAAATAGAGTAATAGGATATTTATAACATACACCTTCTAGGAGGATTGATATAAAAATATAAGGATCTTCAACTCTGAAAGATAAATATG
>JAJIBD010004457.1:0-38658 GCA_021461705.1 Cryptotis parvus | reverse complement strand
CCCTCCTGGGCACCTCATGATCAGCTGGGCATAAGGGAGAGCTGGTAGCAGCTCTGCCCGTGTATCTCAGTCTCTGGATCAGGCATACCCGGCTTGAAGTAGATGGCTACGAGGAGATGAAGAATGCCAGTGGCTGTAGCGGGTATAGACTCCGGCAGATGCAGGCAAATAGTCCAATGGGAGCCCCGGAGAACATCAAACCCAGACTAACAAGAGGTAGGAGAAACTGGCACTGCCAAAGATAGTTCCAAAGCAGATCAATCCCACTGTTATGGTTTCCAGGGTCAACAAACTTCTCCATGAAGTTTGCTCATTCAGGGTGAAACTAATGCATTTTGTGACCATATCAAAGGACTTTGCAGGCTCGGGTCTGGTAATACGGCGTCTCCACAACCCAAGGGTGCCATTATATCGGAAAAGTGCATCATTGTAAGTCTTTTTCATCTGTCTCATCACGGTCAAACTCATCCCAAAGGCTTTTGTTCAATTCACTGAAATTTTCTTGTAGTGGACTTCGATACTCATACCAGAAGTCTGTGCCAATGGAGGCTGCCATGTAGATGGTGGAAATGAGGCTAAGTACACAAGCAATTAGAAATGCGGTTGCAAAACGGTTATCCATTCTGGCATTCAGACTGCTTGCCCTCCTCTTGCTCCCAACATTGAATATATGCTAAGATATACTGCTACATAGAGTCACAAATCCAAACTGTCTTCCTGCCCATATCAACAGAGTGGCCTGCAGGGAGGTAATTCCAGGCAAGATGCAGAGGCTCTGGGCAGCATTGTACTGTGACAATTATGATCAAGACTTTTTTTATTTTGGTGAAAAATAATTCGTTTATGTTAGGTTTTAGCATTTTTACTAAACATGCAAACATAAATATGTTTCTATGTGTGGGTATAAGAATACTTAGCAAAAACACATGGGCGGAGCAATAGCCCAGTGGGTAGGGCATTTGCCTTACGCAGCCGGCCTGTGCCGGCCCAGGGTTCGATTCCCGGCTCCCATATGGTCGCCCGAGCACTGCCAGGAGTAATTCCTGAGTGCAGAGCCAGGAGAAACCCCTGAGCATTGTCGGGTGTGACCCAAAAAAAAAAAAAGAATACTTAGCACACATAAATATCAGTTGGCATAATTTAGACATGACTACTTTTTATATCTATAAATAGACTAAGGTGTATACCTGTGTAAAACAGGTATGCGATTTGGAGACAACCTCTGGACTAGAGCCGTTACCGACTGGATCCCACGGGATGTCAAAAGATCACGTGGCCGCCCACCTACAGATGGTCAGACTTCCTTGTAAAGACTGTGAAGGAACGGTTTGAGGCTCTTCATATTCCCTGGATCAACCAGATGCCATTGGGCTTACATAGGCACATGATAGGGTTCAATGGAAATGTTACTGGCGCCCGCTCGAGCAAATCCATGAATAACGGGATTCAAGTGATCAAATAGACTAAGACAAAGTATGAAATTTAACAATTGCAGAAAAGGAGTCAGTACAGTGGGTAGGGCCTTTGCCTGGCACAGAGACTTGACTAGGTTGTATTCCCGGCATCTTAGGTGGTCCTTGGAGCCCACTTGCAATGATCCCTGAGCAAGCCAGTGATCCCTGAGCCCAGATTCTAGGCAACCTGGGTGTCTTTAGTTTCTTTTTGGTTTTGCCAGTTGTCTCTCCAAAACAAAAGAAAATCACACAAAAGGACATGAAACTAAATGGCCTTCAGAGTCAGGACTGCTCTTTTGATAACCCTGTCCGTATCCTCATGAATGTCTTTTGTTTGTTTTGCTTGTTAGCCTTTTGAGTCATAGCCATTGATGCTGAAAGGTTGCTGCTGGTTTCGCACTGAGGAACTGCTCCTGGCAGTGCTCAGGGAACTTTATGGGATGCCAGGGATTGAACGTGGGTCACCTTGTGCAAGGAAAACTCCCTACCTGTTGCACCATCGCTCCAGCTCCAGCTTTATACAGTTTCATTAAATCTTAGTGCCCACCTTTTGGTCATAACTGGCGATGCTCAGGAATTACTCCTGATGGTGCTCGGGGGACCATATGGGATACCAGGGATCCAACCTGGGTCAGGCGAGTGCAAGGCAAACGCCTTACCCACTGTGCTAATGCTCTAGCCCCTCAACAGACATTTCTATAAATGATAGCTATTCACTTTTGTTTGGTTGGTTTTTGGCCACACCTGGAAAGCTCAGGGGTTATACTGGCTTTGTGCTCAGAAATTACTCCTGGCAGTGCTGTGGGATTCCAAGGATTGAGCCAGCGTTGGTCACATGCCAGGCAAATGCCCTAGCTGCTGTGCTGTTGCACTGGCCCAAGGAGCTGTATCTTTCTGTGTAATTCTAGATTGCTTGTCTTTTAGAGATGTAGCTTTTCCCTTATCATTTTTCAATGCTGTAAAAGTTTATTCGTGTCCCTTTTTTATTTACCTTTGTGTTTAGGACATACTGTAGCACTGCTAACGTTCTGGCGTCACTTTGACGTAGAAAAACTATATTTTTTGACTTATCTTCCCCTTTTCTCTGCATAACTTTTTCCCATATTCTTAATTTTACAAAATGTGCAAGTTAGATAGCGTGGAGCTTTTTTAAAATTTGTCTCTTCATTGTTTTGTTTTTACATATATCAGTTGAAAATCTTTTTTTTTCTTTTTGGGTCACACCCCGTAATGCTCAGGGGTTACTCCTGGCTCTGCACTCAGGAATAACTCCTGGTGGTGCTCAGGGGACCATATGGGATGCCAGGGATCAAACCCAGACTGGCATGGGCCGGCCGCATGCAAAGCAAACGCCCTACCCGCTGGGCTATCGCTCTGGCCCTAAGTTGAAAATCTTGACAGTATCTGTTTCCTTGATTTATTTGATCCAAGTTCTTCAGGAGCATGTTGAGTAATCTTCAGTTTCAAGAATATTTCCAATTTGTTTGTATTTTGTTCCACAGTCAGCTGTACTCAAGCGTTATTCGTGACTGCTCAGAGTCAGGAATGGAAGTGGTGATCGTGGGGTCCATGTACAGTCCCAGGGAGTAAAACATATTTTTCCATCATACGATTGTTCTGTTAGGTATTTAAGTACGATCTTCCGTAAACAGCACAAAGACTGTGGATTCAACAACATATTAAAATTGTGTAGAGTGGAAAGTCGGCATCAAGGTGCCCTCCCATTCACAATGGCTTCTGGCTTCTGGATGGCTGCATTAATGTTAGGGTTCGAGAATCTTATCCCTTTGAGAGACAGAGAATCACACGAGAATGCAATTAACAAAGCAGAGTTTAGGGACGGCTAGCCCAGGGGTGGGCGTTGCCTTCGCGCTGGCCATGCCGGCCCAGGTTTGATCCCGGCATCCCTTGTTCTCCGAGCCTGCCGGGTAATTCCTGGTGCAGAGCCCAGGGTTACCCCTGGCGTGCCGGGTGGACCAAAAAAAAATAATAAAACCAAAGCAGAGTTTATTGGACTGGCTACCAGGGTTAGACTCCCACATGGACACGCAGGTCCAATTAGGCAGGCAAGACCCCGAGCTTCTTTAAGGGGGATCTTATATAGGCTCTTACTGACCGTTACAGCAGAGCCCACGCAGTACATAACCAATGCGTTTGTAACCCCACATACTTCTCCAGCCTATCCATTAAAAGGTACATCACTTCTTAGCCTGTAGATCGAGGTCAGCATTAGGGTGTGCAGTTACATCATGAGCAAGCAGGCAGGGCACGTCTTGCACGTTACATCGGGTCATCTCTCACTAGCTGCCCACTTTCCATAGGTTTTTACCCTGTTTATCTTATCCGCCCTGGCATCCTGGGTGCATGGGCATGTTGTACTGGTCTCGGCTAAGGGAACTGCAGGCGCCCCTTTCGATTTCTGGGTCTATATGTGGCAGGAAGGATTCTGCTCTTCTTTCTTTTGTTTGATGATACCCAGTTGTATAGGGGATGGCACTTAATATTTCCTTCAGTGCTGTGCCTTGGGAGGCAGAGATGTCTAATAGGCTGGATTGCTTTCTTTGATTCCAGGCAACCTGGTTGTCTTTGTTAGTTTCTCTTTGGTTTGGGAGCCACATCTGGAAGTGCCCAGGGTTTACTCCTGCCTCTCTGCTCACGGATCCCTCCTGCTAAGACGAGTCACCAGATGTGGTGCAGGTATTGAACCGCTGTTGGCTGCATGCCAGGCGATTGCCTTATTCCCTAAACTGTATTACCAGCCCCACATGTGTGTACTGCCTTAATTGAAGGTACCACAGAGTTTCTGGAGCACGAGTGATCCCACCTGCTGTACCAAAGGCTGCAGTTTGCCCCAGAACACTGCTACAAATGTCCGCACACACAAAAAAGTTAAGTAAATCTTATAAGGAAGTCAGTCAAGTGGTGCAGTCAAGTATGATTGACAACATTGAATCAGTCCCTTGGCACTGTTTTACCCTCATGCAGTGTGTCATTAATAGCTGTGGCCCCTCAGTGTCCCAGTCATTGTTGGTCCAAGCACCAAACCAGCAAAGCCTCACTGTCAGACATCACTTTCCCCAGAGTGACCTCAGTGTTCCCTAAGCAGCACTGACTGTAACCCCCACCTAGAGTGTTTATCATTCTGCGATCTCTTAAAATCCCAGGTCTGTTTCATTTACACATCAGTATGAATTGTTTGTAAATTTGGGTGATTCATGATTAAGTCCTTCGTTAGGGTCTCATCTTTGACTGTCATTTCCCACAAGCTTCTTCTTCTTTTCCAGCTACTGAATAGAGACCCTGGACCGGGAGATTCTCAAACCAGGAGGAAACCCAGTTAGTCCTCTCCTGACTCTTCCCTCCTTCGCTCCCAGATCTGTTTACGGAGTTCTCTGTGTTTCAGCATGAAGTGACAATACATACATCTCTGGTGAGTAGATGCAGTTTTTTTTCTCATTTATTTTACACAGTAATTCAGTAGGATTGCGAGCATTCAGTGATGAAAGTGGAAATGTCTAAGACAGTAAATGTCTGCTTCATGGAGACAGGAATGGATAGCAAAGAAGGCATGTAGAGTGCCAGGGGGCAGTATGATCTAAAGGCATTTACAGACACTGCTATATGGTCCTTCCCATGATTTTAGTTTTGGTCTCTAGCTGGCTCTACTCCAGGGTTATTCTAGCTGTGTGTTTGGGTGTCACTCCTGGGGCTACTCAGCCACGTGGTACTCGGGATGAAATCTGGCCCTTCTGTCTGCAAAGCACTTACTGTGCCACTGGGCTCTGTCTCCTGCCATGTACGTGGTCTTTCAGATCACTTGGTAAAAGGGCTGAAACCTGTTAGGTCCTAACTGTCTTTGGAGTCAAGTGTGCTGCATTTTGTTTGCTTTTTTGGACCCACAGCAGCGATGCTCAGGGGTTACTTCTGCCTCTGCTCTCATGTCAGCAAACTCATTACCCATCTCGGTGCTGTCTCTCTGGCCCCTCATGCCACATTTTAATGTGGAAAAATTTCTTGTAATTTAAGCCATGTAATTACAGTGTACCATCTGTACTACTGCTATTCTATCACTCCAGTCCCAAAGAGGTGCTTTTTATTTTTTTTTAATATTGGATATTTGAGATGACTACAGAGTATGCTACCTGCACGGCAGAGCCTGGCAAGCTACCACGTGTCGTATTTGATATGCCAGATACCAGTAACAATTATAGACCTCATTCCCATGACCTGATGGAATGGTTTTGAGGCTCTTTATGTTCCTGGAGCAAGCAGGTGCCCTTGGGCTCTACTTGCATGAGACAGGTCATATGGAGATGTTACTGCCCGCTCGAGCAAATCAATGATGCCCGCAGGTGCCCGCTCGAGCAAATCAATGATGAACGGGGAAGACAGTGATACAGTGATACAGTGATTGGGGAAAACATTCCTTCAGGCTAATGCAGTTGCAAGAAGCCCTGCTTTAAAATCAAGGACAGGGACTAGAGCTATAGCACAGTGGGTAGTGCATTTCCTTTGCACACAGTCAACCTGGGTTCAATCCCCACCATTTCATATGGTCCCCCAAGCACTGCCAGGAATAATTGCTGAGTGTAGAGCCAGTTGTAACCCCTGAGCAATGCAGGATGTGGCCAAAAAAAGGAAAATTGAAATAAAGTAAGAAAAAATCAACTTCCCTATATTTTCTCCTTCTAAAACTCTTCTGCAAGGGAAGTAGAGGTTCTTGGAAAGCCTATGCTGAGGCATGAATGACTTTCCTTGTTCTTCCTGTCTGGAGTCCACTGCTCCCCCCAAACCTTCGGTAGTGGGGACCAGCTCTCACACTGTGCGATCCAAGCGGTCTGTGGGCACGTCTTTAAAGTTGTCTGGCAGGACACCGGCATCCATGCCCCAGAGGTGCCGTATAAATCCACTTGCCAAGGACCAGCTCAAGGTGAACAGGCCTGAAGAAAGGGCACTGCGAGGACTAAGAGAAAGAAATAAGTCAAAAAGCACGGGGTCGGGGGTCACAACCCCTGCCCTGATTCCTCAGCTGTCACCCACGTGGAATGTTTATTGCTTAGAACCAGTAACTATCAAAACAATAAACAATATTGACATTCTTTGGCCAGGTGTCAGACTTTTTTTTTTTTTTTTTTTTTTTTGCTTTTTGGGTCACACCTAATCATGCTCAGGGTTAATTCCTGGCTCTGCACTTAGGAATGAGGGCCGGGCGTAGCCCAGCGGTAGGGCGTTTGTTTGCACGACGGCCGGTGCCGGCCAGGGTTCGATCCCGGCATCCCATAAGGTCCCCGAGCACCGCCAGGGAAATTCCTGAGTGCAGAGCCAGGAGTAACCCCTGAGCCGGGTGTGACCCAAAAAAAAAAAAAAGGAATGACTCCTGGCAATGCTCATGGGATCATATGAGATGCCAAGGATTGAACCCATTTAGGCTGTGTGGATGGAGAATTCCCTACCTGCTTTACTGTCCGTCTGACCCTACTTTAGACTTTATGTATCTGAGAAGTTTATTTGAGACAAAAAGAGGGGGGAAAGAAAGAAGGATACATTTAAGAGAGAACATGGGTCTGGGAGCTGCTGGAGACCCCAACAGTACCAGGACAGAAGTTCTCTTCTACCTCCAAGGTTCCCAGGGAACGGATGAAAACTCATGAGTTTGGCGCAGTTCCAAAAGGCTTTTAATAGTACAAAAGCTCTACTACCACAATCCACTATATGGAAGACATCTAGCTCTGGTCAGAACTTAGACCATACACAAGGGCCCAAGTCTCTTATGAAACAGAATCCCACCAAAAGAGAGTCCCACTAAAGAGAATCCCACCAAAGAGGATCCCACCAGAGAGGAGTCCCACCAAAGAGGAGGAAGTACCTCAAATCAGTCCCCATATATACACAAAAGTAATCCTAACTTCAGGGAGGGTCTTGTCAACAAAGATCAGCTAAACAACTTTTAGACAGTAGAAGTGTGTAGAAGGGTGGTGCCCCCTACTACAGGTCTCAACAAATGATTGTGCCAAGATCTAACCTCCTCCAAGATTATCAGATTATCTCTTCTATAAAACCCTAGAGAGGGGGAACTGGAGAGAGAGAGGGGACTGGTAGGGAGGTAATCTTAATTTCATGGGCTTCATGTAATCTAGATGGTACCCATAAGGTCCTTCTTATTTGTTATCTATAGCACCAGGGTGACTCTGACTATCTTGTTCTGTGTACTGAAAAGGGTCACACTCGCCTGCTTGAGGGCAAACTAGTATGATCTTTCTTATAATCTTTAAAGGTAGTCTCAACTTAGCCAGGGTGGTAGTCTCCTGGTAAATTCTAACTGTTCCACGCTGGGTGCAGTGTGTCTAAAGAGGGCACTGTGCCCAATCTAGATAACATAGAAGTCTTAGTAGATGTATAAAAATAAGTCATAAGTTACTCACTCAGAGTCAAGGTGACTTCTGTAACTGCCATACCCTCCATCTCTGCTTACACAGAAGAGAGATCTCATTAGTATGAACCCTGGCTTGGCTTAAGAACATGTAAATAGTTTAAGCTGTGAGCTGCACAGGAGGAAGAGAGGTGGCATGGAATTCCTTCAAAGGGATTGAAGAAATAGCTAAAAGGACAAAGAACTTCCGGCTCCGGGCACATCTCTTTGACTCCACCATTCTCCCTGCATTAACATACATACGCCTCAGAGACCTGGGCCCTAGGAAAGCAGGATGAGAATGCTATTCGGGTCTCCCAGAGAGGAATCGAAAGAGCTGTGCTTGGAATATCACGCCTCACTCAAGTGCGAGAAGGAATCTGGAGTTCTTACCTCTGTCTCTATTCCAGAATCAGGGATGCTGTCTCGTTTGCCAAGGCATCGAAAATCAGATGGGCTGGACATGTAATGCAATTTGGAGATGACCGCTGAACTAGAGCTATTACCGACTGGATCCCACGGGATGTCAAAAGATCACATGGCCGCCCACCTACAAGATTGTCAGACTTCCTTGTCAAGACCCTGAAGGAACGGTTTGAGGCTCTTCATATTCCTGAATCAATCAGATGCCATTGGGCTACATTGGCACATGATAGGGTCCAATGGAAATGTTACTGGCGCCCCCCGAGAAAATCGATGAATAACGGGATTCAAGTGATCAAGTGATCAAGTGAGTGGATAAAACAGCAAAGCTCCCAAGCTAGCTAGGTCTGTCATCATCCAAGAAACATAGATGGGGGGGTCAGAGCGATAGCACAACGGTTAAGGCATTTGCCTTGCACGTGGCCGACCTGGGTTCGATTCCCTGCATCCCATATGGTCCCCCATGCACAGCCAGGAGTAATTCCTGAGTGAAGAGCCAGGAATAACCCCTGAGTATTGCCAGGTGTGACCCAAAAAGGGGAAAAAAAAAAGGAAACAGAGATGTCTCCAGAGTGGAAAAAGTCAAAGTACGCACACAGTGGTTTTTTGTACAATGGGAGATCAGGCCCAGGTGAACCAGATAAGTAGGAAAACTGACGAAAACATTGGTGGTTGCTATTGATAATTTTAAACCAAGGATGAATGAGAAGAACCCAAAAGTTGAGATCAATGAAGCTACTCTGATTTTAGAGTGGGAACATCTCATAAATCTATTCCTTTCATGTACCAAAACTCCTCTAAAGTTTTTTTGTTCCTGCTTTTTTGGGTCACACCTGGCATTGTTCAGGGTTTACTCCTGCTTCTGCATCCAGGTACAACTCCTGGTGTAGCTCAGGTAACCATTAAGATGCCAGCGATCGGGGCGGAGGCGATAGCCCAGCGGGTAGGGTGTTTGCCTTGCACGCTGCCGGCCTATGCTGGCCTGGGTTCGATCCCCGGCATCCCATATGGTCCCCATATGAGCCCTAGCCAGTTTCTGTTGTTTTTCCCCATGTAATAATTTGTCGGTGGCTAGTAACTCTGTCTGTCGAGTGTAAGGGCTCTGCTAGGGAGGAAGCCACTTATCAGTTGGACGGGTCAATTTTGTTTTTGGCATACAGTAAATAAACGAGAATTTCAGGAGTAATTCCTGAGCAAAGAGCCAGGAGTAACCCCTGAGCATTGCCTGGTGTGACCCAAAAAGGGAAAAAAAAAAGATGCCAGCAATCAAACCTGGGTCAGCCCCATGCAAGGCAAACTCCCAACCCATTGTGTATTTCTCTGTACCCTCCCTAAAGTATTTGGTAAAATAATTTTTAGCCCATAGTTTCATAGAAAAAAAATACACTTACTGTATTTAGAGTGGTGTATTATCCAAGTACTGCTTTCCTTTTTTTGTTTGATTCAGTTTGGGGCCCCACACAGGAGTGCTCAGATTAGTCTGGACACTATTCAGACATTACTCCTGTGGTGCTTGGAAAAGGAGACAACATCTACCTTTAAGGAGCTGATGTCAATAGTTTGCACATATGAATCTATGTGAATACATATATACAACTTACTGCCAGCAATGAAACATTTTAGTGAGCACGAAAACACAAGGAGATTTGTGCCTTTTGCATCTCGGTGGGTAGGGTCGGGGTCACGGGGGTAGTACAGCAGGGAGGGCATTTGTCTTGCACTGGCTGTTGGGAGATATCTCTCTCAGTCAGGGGTACAGAGATAAGAGATACAGAATGAGATTAGCCTGAGTGCCACAGCTCTGGACAGACTCGAGTGACCAAGACTAGCAGAACATGGCCTCCTTTTATTCACATGTAGGCACAGACTGACGCCACTTGCAGAGAACAAAGAAGCCAGGTGTACAGACAATCATACATGAGAGTTTCCATGTAGCCCACCGGCCGCACATTCCTGGACACAGGCGTATGGAGGAAGGTTAATGTTCAACATGCAGCTTAAACGAAGGCTGAGCAGGCCTAGGAGAGCTTCAGGTGCTGTGGCTAGAGATAATGTATAAGGGGAGTGATAACGGGTCACTAGGAAGGAGAAGCTGCCTGCATTTTTCAGAGGGTCAGACTCACAGGCGCCCGCCTGCCCACTCAGGAGGAGTGGGGTCCCTCCCAGGAATGCCTCTTGCTTGCAAGGGCCTCGTTCATAAACTCATCCATCCTCTCTGGTTTTATACCAACACCAATGGATGGATGCTGCTGCTTGAACCCCAGTCCACACACTGCTTGGCAGGTGGCTATTAGCTGTTCTAGCTCTAGCTACCAGATGTGTCTTTTGTTTAAGAATTTCAGTGTGTCTTCCAATCACACCATGCTGTTTTGAGTACTGTCTACTGGGAAATAATCCCTGCCATCCAGTTTGTTGTGGGAGGCATAAAATTCATTGGAATAAGGTTTTAAGTGGAGTGTAGGAGAGCTTATAGGATGCTGAAGATGAACCCAGGTCGGCCGCATGCAAGGCCAAAGCTCTTCCTGCTGTACGATTCCTTCGGCCCTAGCCAGTTAGAGTCTCACTGTATCACTCTATCACTGTCTTCCCATTGTTCATTGATTTGCTTGAGTGGCCACTAGTAACATCTCCCTAAGTCCTGTCACAAGCAAGTGTTACCCAAGGGCATCTGCTTGCTCCAGGGACAGGAAGAGCCCGAAACTATTATTCATGTCATGGAACTGAGGTCCATAATTGTTACTAGTTTTTGGCAATAACAAGTAAATAAAACATGAGTAGCTTGCCAGGCTCTGTCATGTAGGTGGTATAGTCTCAGTAGAAGGCTCTCATCTTGAGCATTTACTGATGGAATACTAGGCCACACGTAAACAGAAATATTCAAGGTGTTTCTGCAAGGCATCAAAACACCTACTTAATTTGAGGAAATCAATTTTGGGGATGCTGGCAACAGAATTCCCAAGCAAGACTCAAGATGTCCGGGACACACCCAATGAGTCTCAACCAGCTGGGTCAGTAGGTCAGTGCAAGAGCTGAACGATCAATGCTGCTTGGGCCGGGGTGCTCGGGATGACCAGGCCACGCCGGTCACAACGGGAGCCCCCAGAGCTGTACCTGGAGACGCCGGGGACCACGGGGTGCTGGGAATCGAACCCGCTTCTGCTGCCAGCTAGGCACGAATCCCAATCACTCGACCGCCCCACAGCGCCCAACAATTCCTCTTACAGTATATCCCTCAAGGCTGGGAGGACTGATGGTGGTTTCCCATGGAGGCAAAAGGGAGACCAAACAGAAACCCCAGCCTGTTTGCTCATCCCTTTAAGTCATACAAACAGTGAACAAACACCATCCCAGGGTGCTTCGCATGATGACTGCCCTGAGCGTCCAAGGAAGGGAAGATGCCATCTGAGGCTGAGGAGTATGGGTCCAGGCCCTCACCCTGCACTGCCCTCAGGTCCGGCTCCCTGAGTCCCATTTTACAGAAGAGGAAATGAGGACTCCGAGAAGTTAAGTAACTGCAGAGGTCACCTAAAGGGCGTGTGACTGAGCTGGATCTGACCTGAGGACTCTGTCTTCTCACCACACCTCTTTCCCAAGCCCTCAGAGGTATGAGGAACCAGAAGATGAGAGAGCAATCACTAGGCCTTGCAGAGCCCTCGCCAGCCATGCCAGGCTGCTGAGTGGACCCTGTATGGCCCACACAAGTCCAGGAAGGGAGACGCCTCCTAGGCTTCAAGCTTCAGTACTCCGCACCAGAGTGCCACACACAGCCCATCTTGTTCATTGTTTTATTCTTGGGCCACATCAGGCAGTGCTCAGGGCTTATTCCTCGTCCTGTGCTCAGGGATTACTCCCGGCTGGGATCAGGGAACCAGGGTCAGCTATGTCCAAGACAAATGTCTTACCCACTGTACTATCTCCCCAGCCCATGAGCCCTTCTTGACTTCTTAAGTTTGACTAGCAGTTCCTCAGCACCCCAAGAAAAGGCAAACCCTTGAACATAATCAAGTAACTGCTTAGCTATATTACTATTAGCTATATATTTTTTAAATTTCGGGTTTTTGGGAGAAGAGAGGTACTTTATGGTTGGGGTGAAACCAGTGGCTACATGCAAGGTAAATGACCTACCCTTTGTATTGTCACCCCGGCCCCAGGGGGTGGGGTTTTTAACCTACGTTCTACTTACACATCAACAATCATACTTTTACTGGTAACTGTGGAAACGAATGGACCTTCCCATTTTCCCCCAGTCCCTCGCTCCCCATTTCAAAATCAAGCACAGCCAAGGTGCTTCGTTGTTTTGCTTTTATTGGGTTAATTGGCAGATTGATGTTTGGGATGTTATTTCCTGAAGAACCTGAAGTGGCTTTATTTGTTCATTTATGTCAAAAGAAGCACTCATTAGATTCTTTGGATGGAAGTACCTCCATGACAGCACCATCCTCAAAACCCTCGCTCCTCTCTGCCTCCACTTGTCATTCACACATAATTTGGGGAGGACTCATATTTAGTGGTCATTATTTATTAGGCATCTTTGATATAGAAATAGGGGCGGAGCGATAGCCCAGCGGGTAGGGCGTTTGCCTTGCATGTGGCCGGCCTATGCCGGCCCGGTTTGATCCCCAGCATCCCATATGGTCCCCCCGAGCACCGCCAGGAGTCATTCCTGAGTGTAGAGCCAGGAGTAACCCCTGAGCATCGCCGGGAGCTCTACAGCAAACGTCTGCAGGCTATAGCCCAAGCATTACTTTGTGATGACTGGATTTGGTCCTCGAAATTCCTTTCTGCCATAGTTGCATACTGGAGTCATTGAATATATGTCTTCCCTGCCTCCACGTGTTCCTGGTTAGGATTAACAACTCTCAATTTTGCCAAGATCATTTTGCATTCCATTCTTATATTCTTAAAGCACCAATAACCCTAAATCTCAGCCGTAGACTAGGCCTCATAACAATCGTCCACATTTCCAATAAAGCACATAAAGTTCTTTTAGACCCTCAAACTTTCTGCCAACTCTACTAATGGCTGGTTTGAAATGATCCCAAATAATTAAGCAATAAGAAATCTTGACACAGCTAATGCAATTTTTTTCTTCATAATGTAATTTTTTTCTTCATAAGGAAAAAGGATTCTTTGACCACTGGGTTTTGAGTCCTGAAGGCTATGGCTGGTGTTTTTGCAAAGGGTATTAGCTTTTGCTTTTCAAAAGCAATATATTTCCTTATCAAAGAAATCGGGTAGTACATACTTTTTTTGTCCGGACCTCAAAACTGCATTCTGTGAACACTAAACAGAGATCATGAAAGAAGCAGTCACTAGAGGGAAAGTGCATTCTCTACTGTGATCAATAATTGTGTATGGTCAAGTTTTTGTTGGATGTATTAGTAATCCAATATTTATTAATCCTGCAAGTATGTATTCGGAAATATACGTTTATATATATGTATATATATGTGTGTATAGTATGCATGTATATATGTAGACATATATGTATTATGTATCTTTCTTTCTTTCTTTCTTTCTTTCTTTCTTTCTTTCGTTTTTTATTTTCAGGTCATGAACTAAGCATGGGCACCAATGAGGGATAGAGATAGACAAGGCCGGTTTTGTTATGAAGGACCACAGATCCCAAGCGAGTAATAACAAATTGGCCATTAAATAATTGAACCTCAGTGAGACTCAGATTCCTCATGAGTGATCCTGGAAAGAATAATACCACCCCATCTCTTCAAATGAGGTCCCATAGTAGAAAACATAGCAAGTTCAACTGTATTCCCAACTACAAGCACCTCTGATGAGCTTGATTTTTCAGGGCACCAAGCACATCATCCTTATCTGTGTACCCTCAGCAAGGCAATGCTTAGCAGAAACACAACATGTATGTGCAGAGCAGCTAATAACACTCCGTTTTCACACATTTGGAAACTGAGCAACTTCAGGCTGTAGAACAGCATCCTGCCACGCATAATAAAGGGGACACTGGTGCAGGGGTTGGTGTTGGAGCAATATACACCTGAAGTCAACGATAAATACCTCAGGAACTTTATAATTCATGGCAATTCAATAAATAATTCCTGTCTGCAAAATTAATAAAGTGCTTCCAATCGTCAAAGTTGTTAAAAAATACTAAAATACTAGAAATTTTATGCTTTTATCTATTCCATTTTATGTATCAAGTAATATCTCCAAAATAACTTTGGAGGGAAGAGTATGAATTCTGGAGTACTTGACACATTGATTTGGAATTTGAAAAAGACCCAAGAGGATAGCTGCAGCTCAGAGGTAGAAGACTTGCCTCACAGATGTGAAGCTTTGGGTTCACTTCCCAGAACACACACACACACACACACCACTTAAACAGAACAAATATCACTGTATCACTGTCTTCCCATTGTTCATCGATTTGCTCGAGTGGGCACTAGTAACATCTCCATTAGTCCTGTCACAAGCAAGTGCAACCCAAGGGCATCTACTTGCTACAGGGACAGGAGGATCCCAAATCATTCTTCAGGTTATGGAACTGAGGTCCATAATAGTTACTAGTCTTTGGCATAAAAAGTAAATAAAACACGGTAGCTTGCCAGGCTTTACCGTGTAGGTGGTACAGTCTCAGTAGAAGGCTCTCAACCCGAACACTTACTGATGAAACTTAAAGGGGGAAGATCAGGTTTTCTCTTGGATGGAGCTCTGAGGAACTACGAAGTCTGGATGTTGAGAATGACTAACTGCATGATGTGTGGTTTGTTCTGGCTTCTTGCCAGACTTACTGGTATCAGTTAAAACATGTCTATAACTGTTTACTATGTATAAATGTGAAAGAAATTGGGAAGAACCTTCGCAAAACATGTGGGTCTGGCGTGGGTGGGTCTCTCTCTTCCGGAGAAACTGGCATGGAGGCAGAGGAAAGGGCAGGGCCCAAAACTCCACTCCAAGTCCGGCCAGCATGGTCTCTCCCGCTCATGAGAGCAAACCCTTGGAGCAATGTTGGACTCAGCCAGGGATGGCCGAGCCCCTTACCGGGAGGTGCGCTCCATGGATTGCTTCCCACATGGGGCAGGCCGAGCAGCGCAGCTGTGGGTCTGAAGTGGATGGGTCAATAGATGGCCGTCAGGATGGCTGAGCGTCTAAGGTGCTGCTGTGGGTATGAAGTGGATGGGTCAACAGATGGCAGTCAGGATGGCAGAGCGGTCTAAGGCACTGTGTTCAGGTCGCAGTCTCCCCTGGTGGCGTGGGTTCAAATCCCACTTCTGACAAAGCTGTAATGTTTGTCTCTTCAGCAGGTAATATAGACGTCTGGATATTCTTCCTACAACAGAACAAGTATGTAAGACTCCAAGCCGGAACCGGAAGTAAACGGTCATTTTGAACTCTCACACCAGCCTGACTCCACCTCAGGTAATCTCCCTGGAGTGTGCAGCTGGCCGGGCGGGCGCCTGGGGCCGTGGTAGAGCCCCAGGTCTTGGCAGAAGGTGGAACTACAACCCCCAGAAGTCCGAGCGGAACCGGAAGTAAACGGTCATCTTGAACTCTCACACTGGCCTGACTCCAAGCGGAACCAGAAGTAAGCAGTCATTTTGAACTCTCACACCAGCCTGACTCCACCTCAGGTAACCTCCCTGGGGTGTGCGGCTGGCGGGCGGGCGCCTGGGGCCGTGGTAGAGCCCCAGGTCTTGGCAGAAGGTGGAACTACAACCCCCAGAAGTCCGAGCGGAACCGGAAGTAAACGGTCATCTTGAACTCTCACACTGGCCTGACTCCAAGCGGAACTGGAAGTAAGCGGTCATTTTGAACTCTCACACTGGCCTGACTCCACCTCAGGTAACCTCCCTGGGGTGTGCAGCTGGCCGGGCGGGCGCCTGGGGCCATGGTAGAGCCCCAGGTCTCGGCAAAAGGTGGAACTACAACCCCAAGAAGTCCGAGTGGAACCGGAAGTAAACGGTCATCTTGAACTCTCACACCGGCCTGACTCCAAGAGGAACCAGAAGTAAGCGGTCATTTTGAACTCTCACACCGGCCTGACTCCACCTCAGGTAACCTCCCTGGGGTGTGCGGCTGGCCGGGTGGGGAGCCTGGGGCCGTGGTAGAGCCCCAGGTCTCGGCAAAAGGTGGAACTACAACCCCCAGAAGTCCGAGCAGACCCAGAAGTAAGCGGTCATTTTGAACTCTCACACCGGCCTGACTCTACCTCAGGTAACCTCCCTGGGGTGTGCGGCTGGCTGGGCTGGCGCCTGGGGCCGTGATAGAGCCCCAGGTCTCGGCAGAAGGTGGATCTACAACCCCCAGAAGTCCGAGCGGAACCGGAAGTAAACGGTCATCTTGAACTCTCACACTGGCCTGACTCCAAGCGGAAGTGGAAGTAAGCGGTCATTTTGAACACTCACACCGGCCTGACTCCACCTCAGGTAATCTCCCTGGGGTGTGCGGCTGGCCGGTCGGGCGGCCGCTAACGCTGCTGCTTATTAATAGAAAAACTAGGAAATTCAACACAAAGGGATTGTAATACCCTCAAGGAAAAAGAAACAGTACACCAGAGGAATCTATCCCTGAATACCACAACACCATGGGGAAACAACGCAGATCCCCAGCTTGAAGAACAGAGGAATGAATCGACCCTGAAGACTCAAAAAAGAATACAGATGTGCATGATATCTCTGACAATGAAATTAGAGAAGAAATTGGTAGGATGTTTAAGGAGCTCAATGAAAAAATTGAGCAGATGTCCTATAAAATACAGGAGAACATAAATGAAGCAGTTGAAAGGGCTGTCAATAAACTAAGGGAGGAAATGAGAGCAGAAATGAGAACCATGCAAATAGAAATATCATCGCTTAAAAACTCAGTAGACAAAATGAAAAACACAATCGGGGCTCTGAACAGTAGGATGACAGCAGCGGAAGAGAGAATCAGTGAGACTGAAGATGAGCTGCAGAAAGCACTCAGAGATCTACATAAAATGGAAAAAAGACCGGATAATGGATCAGCAACGAAACAGAGAACAATGGGATGAAGCCAGGTGGAACAACATAAGAATCATAGGAGTCCCAGAGGGACAGGAAAGTAACCCCAAGGAAATTAAAACAGTTAAAAACATCCTGGCTGAAAAGTTCCCCGAGTTAAAGGATGAAGGCATCCAGATCCAGGAAGCCCGGCGCACCAGAACAAGTATGTAGGGGAATGGCTGCCGGGGTCCCCGACAGTGTCAGGGCAGAAGTTTTCTTCTACCTCTGAGGATGCTGGGAGAACAGATGAAAACTCATGAGTCCGGTGTAAATACATTTCTGAAAAGAAGCATTTCAAAAAGGATAAACTTTCTGTTTGTGTTCAATTTGAGAACTCTTCAGACTATCAAATTATTGGGAAGAAACCATGTAAATGTGAAGAATATGATCAAACCTTTAATCACTTGTATCACTTGTTTTCATGTTGTTCATCGATTTGCTCAAGTGCGCTCCAGTGACATCTCCGTTCGTTGGGAATGAGGTTCATTACTGTTACTGTTTTTGGCATATCGAATACACGGGTAGCTTGCCAACCTCTGCCTTGGTTCAGGACATATCTTCAGGTCCATTGTGTACTGTTTAGGGGGTCCCACAGGAGAAATTGCTCCCATGGTAGGCACGTAGTCCTCTGCAGTGAGTAGAAGACGAGACCTCCATCTCGCTGGGGCCTCTCTGTGTATCCACCAATAAATGCAGTAACTACAGTTTGATGTACCAGGAAGAGCCAGTAGCAGTAATAGCTCTGCCCCGTGTGTCAGTGTCTCTGGGTCACAGCAGACAGCCCCAGAGAAGTTCAATGGGGCGGGGGTGGTCAGACAGGCCGCCCAAAATGGACAGAGGTGGAGGAGAGGAACTCCATCTCCATGTACACAGAAGCCCAGTGACTTTTGCCACTGAGATGCCCATACCTGGCCTTGAAGTCTTCTCTCTAGGGTGGGGTTCTGACAAACAAGGCTTTTGATCGGCTTCTCTCTTAGGCGGGTCTCTAACAAACTTTGGAGTCTGGACGTTAAAAATGGCTGCCATTATTGTGCAGGGGGTCCCTATGCCTTCTGAGGTCCTATTGGGGTGGCAGTCCAGGGCCAGAACGCGCCTCCCCTCCTGGACACCTCATGATCAGCCGAGCACGGGAAGAGCTGGTAGCAGTTCTGTCCCATGGGTCAGTGTCTCTGGATGACAGAAGACATAAACTTTAATATGTATTCATATTTTACTGTACATTAGAATGAACCCAGAGCCATGGCAGAGCCTGGAAAGCTACCCATGGTTTATTCGCTATGCCCAAAACAGTAACAATAACAGACCTCATTCCCAATGAAGGGAGATGTTACTGGTGCCTGCTTGAGCAAATCGATGAACGGGAAGACAAGTGACAAGTGACTGTACATCAGAAAATTCTTGTGAGGAATCTTTCAAATATGAAGAATGTGACAAAGCCTTTTATTTGAAATCACATAAGACCTCAGAAAGTTCATTCTGATAAGCCTTATAGATGTGAAGTTCTCTATCATGGCCCGTGAGGCCTGGTCTATCAGTTTCTGAGCCAGGCTGAGGCGCCGGTGGGAAAGCTTCACGGCCAGGGAGGTGATGTGTCCGAGGGGCACATCATCCAGGTCCTCTTCCATTTTGGCCAGCACGTAGCCCACGATCTTGCCATTCTCATCTTCCGCTATGTAGGAGAGCTGGGGCCAGGAGAGGCCGTGGTAGAAGTAGTACTTCATCTGGTAGTTCTCTGGCAGGCACAGCAGGTTACAGTGCTGCATGTTCATCAGGTCCTTGTCAGAACTCCACCCAGCAGACCAGCCTATCACAGCCCGGCTCGCACGGGTGGTTCATCAATAAATGCTGGATTTCGAGATGACGACAAGAGTATGCTACCCGCACGGCAGAGCCTGGCAAGCTACCCATGTCGTATTTGATATGCCAAATACCAGTAACAATTATAGACCTCATTCCCATGACCTGATGGAATGGTTTGAGGCTCTTCATGTTCCTGGAGTAAGCAGATGTCCTTGGGCTCTACTTGCATGAGACAGGTTATATGGAGATGTTACTAGTGCCCGCTCGAGCAAATCGATGACGAACGGGAAGACGGTGATACAGTGATAGATGTGAAGAACGTGGCAAAGGTTTTATGTACGTTCATGTCTTACCCAGCATCAGAAAATTCATTCTGGTAGAGAAACTTTATACATGTAAAGAGTGTGGCAAAGCCTTTCAGCGGAATTCATATCTTGCTGTACATCAGAGAATTCTGATGAGAAACCTTACAAATGCGAAAAATGAGGCAAGGCCTTTATTGGGAATTCAAATCTTACTGTTCCTTAGAACATTCATTCTGGTGAGAAACCTAATGTGAAGTATGCAGCAAGGTCTTTCAGTTCTTATGACTTATACAACATCTGATTATTCATTCTGGTGAGAAATCTCATAATTGTTCAGATGTTTCAAGGCCTTTAATAAGAACTCACATCTTTCAGTGCAACAGAGAATTCAGTCTAGTGAGAAGCCTTACAAGTTGGAGAATGTGGCAAGACCTTTAATCAAAATTCTCATCTTATTCGACATCAGAGTTCATTCTATTGAGGAACCGTACAAATTTGAAGAATGCAGTAAAGCTTTTATTAAGCATTCACAGCGTATCCAAAATCACAAAACTCTTGGCAAGTAATTCTGAAAATGTGAAAAATGTGGCAAAACATTTTTTTGCGGCGCGGTGGCACATCCAGAAATGCTCAGGATTTCCCGTTTCCACACTCAGGAAATACTCCTGGTGGTGCTTCGGGCAACCATGCTGGGTGCTGGGAATCCAACTCTGCTTGACCATGTGGAAGGTAAACACATATTATTGCTCTGACCCAGTTAAACTTTTTATAACTTTATTTTTTTTTACTTTTTTATAACTTTAAATTAAGTTTGCTTTCTTGCTCCTCAGAATTAGTCTTACAGCTAAGAAAAATTCTTTTGGGTGATCTTTTCTTAAAATTTTTTATTATATCACCGTGAGACATACAATTACAAAGGTGTTCATAATTGGTTCTTGGTAATACAGTATTCTATCACCCATCCTCCACCAGTGCCCCATTCCAACCACCAATGTACCCACACCCCTCCCGCCCACCCCCCAGGCTGCCTCAATAGCAGATACCCCGATTTCCTCTGTCTTTTTTTCTTTCTCTGCATCTCCCTCTTCTTTTACACATTGCGGCTAGCCCTGCAGATATTTAGTTTGTCATTTAAGTCTCTGTGTATATTCAATGGTGAGTTCTAGTCTGACATTACCATTCCCCACACTTAGTAAAACACTGGTATATATTTATATCCCATTAATGAATGCAGTCATTCTATATCTGTATTTTTCCTTCTCACTAATTTCACTCAACACAATAGTCTCCATGTCCATCCATTTGCAGGTAAATTTCATAATTTTGTCTTTTCTGGCAGCTGCATAGTATTCCATAGTGTAGATGTACCAGTTTCTTTAGCCAGTCCTCTGTTCTCAGACACTTAGGTTGTTTCCAAATTCTAGCTATCGTGAATAGCGCAGAGATGAATAACGAAGTACAGATAGTGTTTCTGCATGTGTTTGAGTCTCTAGTATATTCCCAGAAGTGGTATTGCTGGATCGAATGGGAGCTCAATATCTAGTTTTTGGAGGAATGTCCATATTGTTTTCCAAAAGGGCTGGACCAAACAGCACTCCCACCAACAATGGATGAGAGTTCTTTTGGGTGATCTTATGCTTCCTTCTCTAATAACTAGGCTTGCCTCCAGCTGACGTCACTGGCCCTAACCCAGATGGAATGCAGATGCCCTTTTAATGGCTAGGTTCCAGCTGCTTCATCAAATGACCTGGACCACCTAAACAGGCCTCAGCACTGCTCCTCAGCTCCTGCTTGGTGCTCACTGTTCCACACAGGCAGGGAACAAAGCAAATCCAGCCTAATCTCTCAGCCTCTTCAGGGATCTAATTTATAAAGACCCCAGCACAGCAAGAGCACTAGAAAACCAATGGGGAAAATAGAAATACAAACTCAATGAGCGAAAAAAAATGCCACCAAAACACATAAACATCAGTGAATCCTCAGATGATGGCCTTTAGTCACATTGTGAAGATGCTCAATGAGTTCAAAGAAACTGTAGCTCAGGTAGTCAGCAAAGCATTAGAAAGGCATTTGTCTTGCACATTGCCAATCCGGTTCAATCCCTGGCATCCCGTATGATTCCCCCAAGCACCTCCAGGAGAAATTCCTGAGTGCAGAGCTAGGAGTAACCCCTGGGCATTGCCAGGTGTGAAAATACAATATATAAATATGAAGAAACTACTTTGTGCCTCTAAGATGAAAATAATATTAATGCTAGTAAATTATATTACTCTTTGTATATCTTCTTTTTTTTTTTTTTTTTGCTTTTTGGGTAACATTCAGCAAAGCTCAGAGCTTATTCCTGGCTCTGCACTCCGGAATTATTCTGGAAAGTACTCAGTGGACTCTATGGGATGCCAAGGATCAAACCGGGGTCAGCCGCACTCAAGGCATGCCTTGCCAGCTGGACTATCACTGCAGCCCACTGCATATCTTGAATCACTTGAATCCCATTATTCATTGATTCGTTCGAGCGGCGCCAGTAACATTTCCATTGGACCCTATCACTGCATATCTATTTTATTTTATTTTGCATTTTGGGTCACACCTGGCAATGCTCAGGGGTCACTCCTGGCTCTACACTCAGGAATGACTCCTGGTGGTGCTCATGGTACCATATGGGATGCCGGGGATCACCCACTGGACTATCGCTCCAGTCCCATGTATATCTATTTTAAATAGCTAGTAGGTAGGGTATTTGCCTTGCACTCAGCCAAGCGAGGCTTGATCCCAGGCATCCCCTTTTGTCCCCTGAGCACTGCCAGGAGTGATCCCTGAATCCAGAGCCTGGAGTAACCCGAGTACAACCGGTTGTGACCACCCAAAAAATTCATAAATTGTTCTCACAGTACATCAGAATTTTTATTTTCGTTTTGTTTTACGTTTTGGGTGACATGCAGTGATACTCAGGAGTTACAAGTGGTGCTGGGAAAACCGGACAGCTACATGTAAAAAAATGAATTTGGACCTGTGTCTAACACCTTGCACAAAAATCAGATCAAAATGGATTAAAGATCTCAATATCAGACCTGAATCCATAAAGTACGCGTTGAAGAAAATATAGGAAAAACCCTCCACGACATTGAAGCTAAAGACATCTTCAAAGGTGAAACACCATTTTTATTTCTTTATTTATTATTATTTTTTTTAGACATACAATTGAAAGATGCTCATATACAGTTTTGGTTCTACAGTGTTCCAATATGCATCCCTCCACCCAAACCCATCTCCCATCACCAATGTCCCCCCCCTCCCTCCCCTCTCCCACACCCCAACTACTTGGCAGATTCTGTATGTCATTTCTTTCCTTTTTATATCTCCTTCCCAATAAACTTTCCTGCTCTTCGTGGAGTACAGTGCATTAAAAGACATTACTGTTTCACTATTTTAGTGGACAAGCAGCCCGCGACATGGGCTCAAACTGGTTTTGCTCTGTTGATCTGGTCGTGAGGCAGTTTCCCAGCGTCCAAACAGCGAAAATGGTGGCTAGTGTGATGGGCGAATTTCATCCGGCTGTTTCGGGACCCCCAGAGGCGATGGGCCAACCCCCCAAAACCCATCTGCCCTCCTCGGGATCCCATCGTCAGCTGGGCTCGGCGCTGAGCCGACTTCCAGCCTCCCCAGCCGCTTGCGGCTCTGCCTGCTGGTCCGCGGGCAGCTCCTGGGCGGGGCCACCAGGCTCGACAAAATGGAGAGGGAATGGCCGAACCCTGACTCCATCTGACGAATTCCCAGTGATTCCCGCTTCTGGGAGCCGCCTACCTGGGCTCGAACTGGTTCTGCTCTGTTGATCTGGTCGTGAGGCAGTTTCCCAAAAAGGTGAAACACCATTAACAAAGCAACTAGAAGAAAATGTAAGCATATGGGACTACATGAAACTAAAGAGCTTCTGCACCTCGAAAGAAATAGTGACCAAGATAGAAAGACAGTCCACAGAATGGGAAAGAATATTCACCCAATACCCAATACCTGACAAGGGGGTAATATCCAGGATATATCAGGCACTGGTACAGCTATATAAGAAAACAGCCAACCCCATTAAAAAATGGGGAGAAGAGATGAACAGAAACATTGACAAGGACGAAATTTGACTGGCCCATATCCAAAAGGGTAAAAGCAACAAGTGCTGGTGTGGATGTGGGGGAAAAGGGGACTCTCATACATTGTTGGTGGGAATGTCGACTTGCACAACCTTTCTGGAAAACAATATGGACATTCCTCCAAAGACTAGAAATTGAGCTCCCTTTTGACCCAGCCATATCACTCCTGGGAATATACCCTGGGAAGCCAAAAACACGCAGCAGAAACACAATTTGCACTTTTATTTTCATAGCAGCACTATTCACAATAGCCAGAACCTGGAAACAACCAGTATGCCGAGAACTGATGACTGGATAAAGAAACTGTGGTACATCTACACAATGGAATACTATGCAGCTGTTAGGAAAAAATGAAGTTATGAAATTTGCCTATAAATGGATGGACATGGAAAAGATCATATTGAGTGAAATTAGTCAGGAGATACAGAATGACTACATTTATTTGCATGACATAAATATATCAGGTGGTCTTACCAAAAGTGGAAATTACCGTAAACGTGTGGGAGTTGGAGGTTGGTAAGAGAGGGAACATGTGTGAATAAAGGTTGAAAGGGCTTATACCAACCTAGAGCTGAACATTGAATACAGGCAAAAAATGCACATGATAGTTTCTAGGTCTATGTAGTGCAACCCACAATGTGTGAGAAGGAAAAAGAGGGAGAGAGAAAAAGAGATAAAAGAACCTGACATTTAGGCGGGCTATGGGAGGAGGAAGGGAATTGGGGACATTGGTGGTGGGAAATGGGCACTGGTGGAGGGCGGGGTGCTGGAACACTATGTGACTGAAACCTCTAAACATGAGCAACGTTGTAATCTCTAGGTGGTATAATAAAATGTTTAATAAAAAAATGTTAAGAAATAAAACTGAACCCCATGGCATCCTAACTCTAGTGGTATTTGAACTATGCTCTGCTCTGCTTAATCTGAGACTCAATAAATAACCCTTTAAGAATTAAAAAAAATACTTCTCTATGATCGAAACTTCACTAATATAGATGTTTGATAATGCAACTATATCTGTATCATTGTATCTGTTAGGGTGAGGATGACTTGTTAGACCAAAAAAAAAACCCCTTGGGCCGGAGGCGATAGCCCAGTGGGTAAGGCGTTTGTCTTGTACGCAGCTGGCCCTTGCCGTCCCAGGTTTGATACCCGGCATCCCATATGGTCCCCCAATCACCGTCAGGAGTAATTCCTGAGTACAGAGCCAGGAATATATATATATATATATATATATATATATATATATATATATATATATATATATATATATATATATAAAGCTTTCAGGAATGCTATTCCAACTCTAGCAGTAAGCTCAAAAAAAATTTTTTTTTGGGTCACACCCGGCAGTGCTCAGGGGTTTCTGCTGGCTCTGCACTCAGGAATTACTCCTGGTGGTGCGCAGGGGACAATATGGGATGCCGGGGGATCGAACCAGGGGCCGTCACGGCCGGTCCCATGCAAGGCAAATGCCCGACCGGCTGCACTATCACTCCAGCCCCGAGCTCAAAACTGTTGAGAGGGAGAATCCTTAGGTTTCTCTGTCTTGCAAACAGCAAAGATGTATGTCCATGCATATAGGAAAGATTTCTTTTATTAAGTGAAGGGTGAGTTCCTTTTGAATGGTTTCCTATATTCTTTACATTCATAGGGTTTTTTTTCCCTCCTGTGTGATTTCTCATATGTTGAGTGAGGTATATCTTTTGTGAGAAAGTTTTCCTACATACGTTACATTCAGAGAGTTTTTCTCTTGTGGGAATTCTCATATGCTGAGTGAGGCGTAACTTTTGTGAGAGTTTTCCTACATTCTTTACTCTCATAGAGTTTTTATCCTGTGTGAATTCTCATATGCTGAGTGATGCATGCCTTCCGTAAGTTTTCCGACATTCTTTACATTCATAGCGTTTTCTCCTGTGTGAATGCTCATATGCTGAGTAAGGCATATCTTCTGTAAGAAAGTTTTCATATTCTTTACATTAATAGGGTTTATCTCCTCTGTGAATTCTCATATGCCAAATGAGGCATGACTTCCTTGAGAACGTTTTCTTGACATTCTAAGGGTTTTTCTCCTGTGTGAATGTTCATATGCTGAGTGAGGGCTATCTTCTGTGAGAAAGTTTCACATTCTTTACATTAATAGGACTTTTCTCCCGTGTGAATTCTCATATGCTGACTGAGGTATGACTTCCGTGAGAAAGTTTTCCGACATTGTTTACATTCTAAGGGTTTTTCTCCTGTGTGAATGCTCATATGCTGAGTGAGGCAGTATTTATATGAGAAAGTTTTCCTACATTCTTTACATTCATAGGGTTTTTCTCCTGTGTGAATTCTCATATGTTGTGTGAGGGATGACTTCCATGAGAAAGTTTTCCTACATTCTTTACACTCATAGGGTTTTTCTCCTGTGTGAATTCTCATATGTTGTGTGAGGGATGACTTCAGTAAGAAAGTTTTCCTACATTCTTTACATTCATAGGGTTTTTCTCCTGTGTGAATTCTCATATGCTGAGTGAGGTTTGATATCCTTGAGAAAGTTTTCCTACATTCTTTACATTCATAGGGTATTTTTCCGGTGTGAATTCTCATATGCTGAGTGAGGTTTGACTTCTGTGAGAAAGTTTTCCTACATTCTTTACATTCATAGGATTTTTCTCCTGTGTGAATTCTCATATGCTGAGTGAGGTTTGATATCCTTGAGTAAGTTTTCCTACATTCTTTACATTCATAGGGTTTTCTACTGTGTGAATTCTCATATGCTGAGTGAGGGTTATCTTCTGTAATAAAGTTTTCTTACATTCTGTACATTCATAGGGTTTTTCTCCTATGTGAATTCTCATATGCTGAGTGAGGTATGATAGCTGTTGAGAAAGTTTTCCTACATTCTTTACATTCATAGGGTTTTCCTATGTGAGTTCTCATATGTCGAGTGAGATTTGACTTAATTGAAAAAAGTTTTCCCACATCCTTTACATTCACAGTGTTTCTTTGATTTGTGAACTGTCCTATGAATGAGGTATGACTTGTGTTTGAAAATTTTCCGACATACTCCACATTCCAACAGATTGTCTTCTGTGTAAGTTCTCAGATGATGATTGAGATGAGACGTGATTGAGAACATTTTCCGATTCTCTGCTCTGTGAACTCTTGCATATTTAATGAGGCTTGACTTATCTAAGCAATTTTTTCTCCATTCTTTACTTTCTAAGATTAGTTTCTCTGTGTGACTTAGTTGACATTCACTGAGACTTTGCATTTTGGATAGTGTTTTTTCACAATCTGTGTGTTCATCTGTTTTCTCTAAATTGTGTGTTTTCTCATGGAGATTTAGAACTGAATGCTGACTGTGTTTTGGACATTCATGATGTTTTTCACAAGCAGAAATTTTTGAATATTTAATGATATAACTTCTTTCATAGAGTGTTTTATAGCTTTCATCTGTCTGTATATGGTGGATGTCGTGGAAAACTTTAATGTGAAAACTATTCTTACATGCATCGTATTTCATAGGCATCATGACAAGATAGTTGGCATTATTTAGCCTCAATTCTGAAATTTGGCTAGAGCAACAATTTAAAGTAATTTGGCAATCATTTTGCTCCTTTGTTCTTTCTTTCTTCTTGGGAATTACAGCTTGCCAAAACTGTCTACACTGCTTCCTCTGGTTATGTTCACTGAAATCATGCTCAGGTTGAATATCTAAAAGTAGAGAAAAAATATTCACATTACTAAATGTTTGTAGGCATGTGCTCTAATTCAGACACTGTAAATATATCAAAATTTCTTTAAATCTTATAGGAAAAAGCTGTTTTTATATTAAATTTACTTTGATGAAAACGTTTTTTACAACATAGGAATCAAATAATTGCCTTGAGTGTCTGATGGTAAAGTATGCTTATTTTTCTTTCAATCATTAAAAAAAAAGATTTGGTTAGATTATTTTGTATCACATTTAATCATGCAAACTACAGAAACATTCTAATTAGTGTTTTTATTATTATTATTATTTTATTTTGCTTTTTTTTAGTCATGCACGGTAATGCTCAGGGATTTCTCCTGGCTCTGCACTCAGGAATTACTCCTGGTGGTGCTCAGGGGAACATATAGGATGCCGGGTATTGAACCCAGGCCGGCACAGGCTGGCCGTGGTCAAGGGAAACGCCCTACCCGCTGGACTATCACTCCGGTCCCTTGTACTGATTTTCATACAGAAAACACTCATGCCACAATATGACAGAATTATAATATAATGCATGCAGGAAATTACTGAAGTCAATCACTATCACTATCTTCCCGTTCATCATCTATTTGTTAGAGCGGGCACCAGTAATATCTCCATATGTCCTGTCTCATGCTAGTAGAACCCAAAGGCATCCGCTTGCTCCAGGAACATAAAGAGCCTCAAATCATTATATTAGGTCACGGGAATGACCTAATATAAATGTTACTGGTATTTGGCATATCAAATACGACACGAGTAGCTTGCCAGGCTTGCTGTGCGGGTGGCATATTCTTGTAGTCACCTCTAAATAAAGCATTTATTGATGAACCGCGGCTGCTAGCGGCCGCACGGAGCCGGGCTGTGATAGTCTGGTCTGCTTGATGGAATTGTTACGAGAGGGAAGTCCGCATGTGAAAGATGCAGCCCCCATGAAGTGTGGGGGGGTTGCCTGGCTTGTTTTGAGGCTCTGCTGGGGTGGCAGGCCAGGGCTAGAACACGCCATGCCTCCCAGGTGCCTCATGAGCAGCTAGGCACAGGGAGAGCAAGGAGCAGCTCTGCCCCATGTCTGAAAGTCTCTGGTTCAGCATACCTGGGCCAGATTGAAAAAAAAAACTGCTGCAGGGTGGGTGTGGATGATCCGGGCTATGACAGTCTGGTCTGCTGGGTGGAATTGTTACGAGAGGGAAGTCCGGATGTGGAAGATAGTGGCCCCCCATGGAGTCGGGGGATCGTCTGGCTTGTTGTGAGGCTCTGCTGGGGTGGCAGGCCAGGGCTAGAACCCGCCATGCCTCCCGGGTGCCTCATGAGCAGCTGGGCACAGGGAGAGCAAGGAGCAGCTCTGCCCCATATCTGAGAGTCTCTGAAGTCAATAAAAATGCTTATAGAAATGGACATGAGAGGCCGGAGCGATAGCCCAGCAGGTAGGGCGTTTGCCTTGCACGCAGCCAGCCTGTGCCAGTCCGGGTTCGATCCCCAGCATCCCATATGGTCCCCGTGCACCACCAGGAGTAATTCCTGAGTGCAGAGCCAGGATTAACCCCTGAGCATTGGCGGGTGTGACCCAAAAAGCAAAAAAAAAAAAAAAAATGCACCTGGAATTTTCATCTGTATTTGTTTTATATTTATTCCATGTCATCTGACTGTATGTTTACAAGGCAATTGGTTGCGGCCAGAGTGACAGCCCAGGGGTTAAGGCATTTGCCGAGCATGTGGCCAACCAGCGACCAATCCCCAGCAACCATATGGTTCCCTGAGTACCGACAGGAGTAATTCCTGAATGCAGAGGGAAGGAGTAACCCTGAGCACTGCTGGGTGCGACCCAAAAGGGAAACAAACAAATAAATAAAACAAGGCAATTTGGTTTACTGAAAGGCATAGTAATTTCTCGTTCTTAGACAAAGTTCTATTTTTACAGCTGCCCGCTTAAATATCACACTGAAGGTATCTCAGGAAAATTGATTGTAACATAATTTTGCACATATTGGGAAACAACTGGTGGTGCTCAGTACTTACTCCGGGCTGTCTGCTTACGGATCACTCGTGGTGGAGCTCAGGTGGCCATATGGTGCTGGTGATCTTATCTTAGTTGTACACCAGAACAAGAAACACCTACCGAATGTGCTACTGCTATCATCCCATGAAACATTCTTTCTCTGATTCATCTTTTTTATGCTATATTTACGTTGTCAAAAGTATTTATTTCACTTGACGAAAACAGAGATACCGTAAAGGGCTCAGTATACACAGGACAAAACCCTATTCTATTTCTGACACACAAATTCACTCCAAAGCAGAGAGCAGGAAAAACCTCTGACCACAGTTAAGAATGCCCCTAAAACCAGAAAAAGTATCTCACTTTTGCAATATAGGTTATCTTCAGAAATTCTCTACCTCACTCCAGGCAGACGTCACTCTCAAAGACTGTGGCACCTGGTGATTACTACAGGTTTTTTGCTCAGGAATCACTGTGTCCATGATTGGGAACCATATAAAAATGCAGTAGATCAGGGATAAAACTGGGTAAGCTTCATTTGAGAAAAGCACATGAATCTCTACACCATCTCTTTTGATTCCTCACTTTTTAGAATAGCACTCTTATGGAGAATAAGTTGTACTTAGACTTTTTTTTTTATCTTTGGTAACCCAAAGCTGTACTACAAAAGTTTCCCTATAACATCTGAAATAAACACAGCGGACTGGGGTTCAATACCAGGATGCCATTTGGTTCCCAGAGCACTACAAGAAGGAATTATGATTGCAGTGTCAGGAGCTCGCCCAAAGAATCACCAAGTGTGGCGAGGAAACAATTTTGAGACCATACGATGCATGCGTCTCATGGATGCAGAATAACTGCTATCAGGTTTTAACCTGATCGAAAATTAATAGCAATGATCCCAGTAAAACAAATTTCTCCTGCTTTCCCCTTTTCCAGCTCTTTACCCAGTAGGTACTGACTGACCTGAGAGGTTGTACTCTGGGGAATCAGCCTGCCACAGTTCTGACCTTTCTTCCAATTTGATGATCACTTCTGGTTTGGTGAATGAATGTCCTAATGATGAGAATGCAATGAAGGAATGTTTTGCAAACCATCTAAAGGTAACAGTATTTGAAAACTGAGAGCAACACAATTTTTTAAGAGCTTCCCAATCACGAATCAACATTAGCCATACGGAAAAGAGTTCAGTTACTAATTATCACAGAAATGCAAATTCAAACAACCAAGTGAAAAAAAATTGACACCAGGGAGATGCCATGAATGGAAATAAGAGGAAAAACCTTGAGTTATAGGACATTCCATGTAAGGGGGACTATCATTCCCATCATAGGGAATTTCATCTAGTTTGGTCTCTATGGAAGACAGTATGGCGATTGCTCAAGAAAGCAGAAAAGGGTCCGGGAGATAGTATAAGGGTACAAGGTCAATGCGCTTGCCTTGAACACAGATGACCCGAACCATTTCCAAAAATCCCATACGGTGTCTTGAGCCAGGAGAAAATTCTGAGCACTGTTACACGTGGCCCTCTCACCCTAAGAAAGGTGGTATCTTTTAGGGAATACTAAGTATTAATGGAATTACACTTAATGGAATAGTAAGTATTCCACTTAGTTGTATTTATGTCCCCAAACACATAATCACTAATGTGAAAATAGGCAGGAACACACCTGAAAATGTTCAGCACTTAGCACAAAGCCAGCTTAAGGGAATAATCTAAAAAATTCTTTAGAGGTGAATGGAGAACTAAGTTTTGATATCACAGTGGAATATTTCACAGGTATAAGACAAGAAACCATTCAATTTATTGCAAGGTTTGTTCCATATGCACAGAGTTTCCCAGAAATGTCAGTGGAGAAGAAAATGCGTGGGATCTCAGTGTATTATTAAATAGAGAGAATATAGGAACAGCATGTACTGAAAAATTACAAATCTTAGACCCTATATTACACAATAAACAAAATACTGTGCAGGAATGACTAAGGTGGATGAAAAGCAAGCCAGAGATGAACTAAAGACATATGTGGTTGTTCATGTTTGCTTTATACTATTTTTATTGTTTGTTGTTTTTTTTTTTTTTTTTTTTGCTTTTTGGGTAAGACCCAACAATGCTCAGACTCTGCACTCAGGAATTACTCATGGTTGTGTTCGGATACCATATGGGATACCACGGATCAAACTCGGGTCAGCCTCATGCAAGGCAAACGCTCTACCCACTGTGCTACTGCTCCAGCCCTAATCCATCATCACGTTTGCCATGCTGGATACAGTAAATTTAAACCTCAGTGCTATCAGTTGGACACTATTGAAACTACATTACCTCCATGAAATTATCTTTTAAAATATCTTAAATAGAAATAAATGAAGAATATGGGGCCAGAGCGACAGCACAGCGGAAGGGCATTTGCCTTGCATGCAGCCAACCTGAGTTTGATCCGTGGCATTCAACATGATCCCCAGAGCTCCCCAGGAGTGTTTCCTGAGTTCAGAGCCAGGAGTGACCCCTAAGCATCGTTGGGTATGACCCAGAAAGCAAAATAAATAAATAAATAAATAAATAAATAAAATTAAAAAAATATATATATATATATAAATGAAGAATGAAAACTAGTAACTAGTAATAAATGGACCACCTTGAATATCTGATTAGAATTAGATTGTCAATGATCACACATTTCCATACAATGTTTAATTTCCTACAAAGTTGTAAATCCATTAATAGGAAAACTGCAGTTGGCTTTAAATAAATGCTCCACTCACCCAGTGACACCAGGTGACTGTAGGTTTCAGGGTCACCTCCCGGTACAGGGTCTGCTGCTCATCATCCAGTTACTGCCACTCTTCCCAGCTGAAGTCCACAGTGACATCCTCAAACAATACCATCTCCTGAAGGGCACATTCCTCTTCAATTAGATGATATTAGATGTGGAACATTTCAATATAAACATACACAAAATATTCTTCGTATCATGTAGAAAAAGCAAGGCAGTCTCAGACCTTGTAAAACACTAGGGGCCAGAGTGATAGTACAGTGAGTAGGGTATTGGTAGTACCTATGGTCAAACTGAGTTCAATCCCTGCCATCCCATATGGTCCCCAATATCACAGGAGTAATTTATTATTTTTGCTTTGTGGGTCACACCCGGTGATGTTCAGGGGTTACTCCCTGGCTCTGCACTCAGGAATTACTGCTGGCGGTGCTCAGGGGACCATATGGTATGCCAGGGACCAAACCTGGATCGGCTGCACGCAAGGCAAACGCCCTACCCACTGGACTATCGCTCCGGCCCAAGAGTAATTCTTGAGTGCAAAGCCTGGAGCAAACCCTGTCCATCCCTTGGTGTGATCCAAAATGAAAAAAACAAACAAAAACCTGAAAACTGACAGGACTAAATGAAATGAGCAGAGGAGGAGCAACAGTCAATAGGTCAAGGCGTGGGGCAATTGCTTCCCACAGAACCAACCAGGAAAACCAACTGTCACATGAGACTCTCACAAGTGATCACTGAGCACAGAGCCAAGAGTGAACCCTGAACACTGTGGCTATGGCCTGAAAAGAAACAAACAAAAAAAAGACAAAATAAAAAAGAGTAGAAGAGGGGGAGCCATAGCCCAGCGGGTAAGGCATTTACCTTGCACGTGGCTGACTTGGGTTAGATCCCCGGCATCCCATATTGTCCCCTGGGCACCGTCAGGAGTAATTCCTGAGTGCAGAGCCAGGAGTAACCCCTGAGCATTGCCGGGTATGACCCAAAAAAAGCTAAAAAAAAAAAGAGTAGGGAAGTAATACCCAAAGACAATGAAGGCTCGGAGGAGTGGTCCTTAATGAAAGCTTGCTTGGTTAGTCATATGCGGTGCAGGATAGAACACCGGTTAGCCACATATAAGACAAGCTCCCCTGCTATACTATCATGTAGTGTCAAGTGTCGGGGAATGCTGAGCACCCTGACAAAATCCGGCAGCAGGGTCCAGGGATCCCCTTTAGCCCAAGGGATCAATGGCTGATGGGCAGAGATAGACAAGAGAATCCAGCAAAGTTTCAAAAGGCTTGACTCACACAGGTTCTGCTATACAGTCTAAAAAATAGGAAAACCCCAGACTTTAGGTTCCTGTTTGGGCCCCGGCCACGTGTAGGTCTAGAGTCCTAGGCCAAAATGGCCACCACCACATGCTAAGGCCCAACAGGAAGAGAGAAAGGAGAGAAGGGGCAAAGGCAAAAGGTAAAAGGCGAAAGAACCACAGCTTTTATAACTTCAGCCCAGATCACCCACATCATTGGAAAGCAGTTAGGGTCAATCCCCTCATGTACCTTCTCCTACAAGCTCTCCTAGCCCCATTGAAATGGTAATATTGCCTCAGCAGATGGCTGACACCACGTGTTAAGGCTCAGCCTGGAAGAGAATAGGAAGGAGGAGAGGAGAGCAAAGGAAGCCAAAAAGAGAGACAGAAAGAAAGCAGGCTACAGTCTTCATATTCCTGCAACACAGACTTCCCACTCCAATGGAAAGCAATCAGGGTCAAATCCCTCAGGTAATTTCTCCAGGACCTGACATAGGTCCTTTAGATATGTTAATGTAGCCCAGCCAAGATCTGCCTTGGAAGAGCCCCTGCAGGGTAGAGTGAAGGGGGGGTATCTGAGATGAACTGTATCTCAGAGCACAAAGGCATGCATCTGTACCAAAGAATATTATACTGCCAGTTATATATTTCTCCAAGCCTTCACAAGAGTCTCATCTTTTACTTCATGGATGTTGATCAGAGAACCATGCTTCCTTGCTTGGAGGCAAATAGCATTTCTTTCTGGTCTAATTACTTAAGAGACCCAACATAGCCAGGTAAATATACCAGTAAGCTCTAGGTAGTCCCATGATGATTATGGCAACATTAGAATATTTATAAAAGCCAGTATAGAATACATGGTCAGATGAACTGCCACATTCAAACTGTCCTATCTACAAAGTGGCCTGCAGGGAGGCAACTCCAAGCCAGATGCAGAGGTTCTGGGCAGCAGTGTACTGCAACAGAGGAATGTCAATGTTGTTTGCCAGAAGGGCTGGAGCAGTTGGCAATTCCACCAACAGTGCATGAGAGTCCCTTTCTCCCTGCATCCACACTAGTATTGGCTGTTCTTGTTCATTTGGATGTGTGCCAAGCTTCTGTGGTATAAGATGATATTTCATTGTTTTGATTTGCATCTCCCTGATAATTAATGATGAGCACTGGTGGCCCCACCCACGAACTGCCTTGGGGCTCTCAGCTGTTGGATGACAGGTTTAGCTACATTGGGAACTTTGCTGTTTTGCCCACTCACCTCTTAACCTACTTAAGCCTAGGTTCATTCTAACGAGATCTCTCTTCTATATAAGCACTGCTAGAGGGGTGTGGCAGTTATAGAAGTCACCTTGACTCTGAATAACTTCTGACTTATACATCTACTAAGACTTCTCTGTATTCTAGATTGGGCACAGCTCCTGTTTATACCCACTGCACCCAGCGTGGGACACTTAGAATTTACCAGGAGACTACCACCCTGGCTACGTTGAGACTGTAGGAAGACTATAGGAAGGATCATACTAGTTTGCTCTCAAGCAGGCGAGGTGTGACCCTTTCAGTATACAGAGAAAAAATACTCAGAATCTCCCTGGTGCAGATACTAAATAAGAAGGACCTTGTGGGTACCATCTAGATTACATGAAGTTGGGTGGTAGAGCTTTTGTACTATTAAAAGCGTTTTTGTAACAGCATTGGACGTGTGAGTTTTCTTATAACAACTGCTAATAGCCTTAAAAGAAGACACCAACAGCAACACAATAGTAGTCGGAGGAATTCAACACTGCTTTATCAACTCTTGATAGATCGGAAAGACTAAAACTCACCAAGGAAATACTGGCTGGCCCTGAAGGAAGAAATGGAAGATAGAGGGCTGGTTGATATATACAGGGATTTACATCCCCCAAAATCTGAATACACATTTTTTCCAGTGCACACGGAATATTCTCCAAGATAGACCACATGATACACCCAGCAGAGAAGTTTCAAGCTTTCCCCATTGAACCCCCTGCATTCCACAGACCATGAGAGCGACTTCCAACCTGAGCCCACCATCCCGAAAGAGCCTCAGAAGAACCCAGAGGAACCTCCACACCTTGCTGGCAGAGATCCTCACCATCCACACTCCACAGCTCGTAATATCTCCACCCAAGAAATTAAGCCAGTCTCCAGCCTGGCTTGTCAGAAACCTACCCTACAAGGACCCACCCTTCAGAGACTCGCCCTTCAGAGGAGAGTATCTCAAGCCCATGAATGCTTGAGAACTTTTGCTATTTGTGGCTCAAATGCTTGAGCCACAGACGCAGATATACCCAGCAGAGCAGATACCAACTCTCCCAGTTGCGCATGGCTGCGTGGCCACGCGATTTACCTCCAAATTACCATGAATATTCTACCCACCCTCTGAGAGCGCCCCACAAGGTAATGAGAGTATAGCACCTGCACGGCAGAGCCTGGCAGGCAGTCCGAATGTGTTCAATATGGAAAAACCAGTAACAAAAATGTTTATTTTCCTGAACCCAAAAGAGCCCTTAATACGGCAGCAGTAAGAAAGGCGAACAAGCAGTGCCTGATAAAATTTCACGGCCAACCTAAGCTGCCAAAACAAAGAAGGACTAAAATGACTGTCTGTACTTTCAATGCACATATGCTGGCATCGGAAGCATACATCGAGGATCTGATGGTGCAAGCGCAAAAGATCAAGTACGACATCATTGGTCTGACTGAGATGAGGAGGCGTCAGTCGCATCATGATGTATTTAACACCGGAAAAGAATTGTTCCTTGGAACATGTGACGAAAGAGGCATTGGTGGCGTTGGTGTCCTTGTCAACACAAACATGGCCGTCAACATTGATTCATTTGAATGCCTAACAAACCGGATAGGACGATTACACTTGAAGAGATGTGGCCCACTGCCAGCAATTTCTATCTTCATTGTCTACGCACCAACATCCACATACAAAGAAGATGAAATTGAGAAATTCTACATAGAACTGGAGGAGTTCTATAAAAAAGATCACACCTACTACAAGATCATAGTCGGTGATTTTAATGCCAAGATAGGACCAAGAAGATCAGCTGAAGAACTCCACATCGGGACCCATGGCCTAGGAATGGAACGAATAGGGTGAGAGACTGAGTTCATCATGTCCACCAAGACCATTCATTGGAACTCACGGTACCAGAAGGCTGAGGTGAAACGTTGGACATGGGAATCCCTGGCGGACAGTTCCACAATGAAATTGACCACATCATCTTCAATTGACAGTTTTGTCTGACCGATGTTGCTATCGTCCCCAAATTCAAAGGATCAAACCACCATCTCCCTTTGTGCAAAATTCTACTACACGCAACGGGGAGAAAAGGCTGCAAAATTTAAGAAGAGAACTACCAGAACGAGTACCAACTGGGAACTCTTCGGCACCATTGCAGCAACATGGGAAGATACCATCATTGACGACATCGATGAAGAATACAACCGACTGGTTCAGCATCTCCATGAGTGTGTGAAGAATGCCGAGAAAAGACACAAAAGGACGTCTGTCTTCAGAAACTCTCGAGCTCATTTGCCAACGTGGCAAGGCACGAGTCTTAGGCGATCAAATGCTAATGTTCAACCTTGCAAAGCAGTGCAGAGTAACAATAAAGGAAGACCTCAAAGACAGAAGAGCAGAAATACTGGAAGATGTACCAGAAGCCGGGAAAATCATTCGAACCGCCCGCCTGTCCTTCATCAACTATAAGACCAAGATGACTGCCCTCCGACGCCCTGAAGGAATCTATCACATCTTCCAGAAAGGCAATGGAGAAGATTATCCAGGACTTCTACTCAGATCTCTTTGAGAGCCACGTCCACCTGCCCACATACCAAATTCCACAGGATGGATATGTCATTCCCAACCTTCTCCCTTCTGAAATCTGACATGCCATTTCATCAGTAAAAAAGGGAACAGCACCAGGCCCAGACAAGTCAGACCCGAACACCTGAAGAATCTGCTGTCAGTACTCATCAATACACTAGCTCGGCTCTTCACACGCTATCTGTCCGAATGCAAGGTGCCCTCCCAATGGAAAACCAGCAGGACAGTTCTACTGTTCAAAAAGGGAGACATTCACAACACCGGCAACTATCGCCCCATCTTACTGTTGTCCATCATCTACAAACTGTTTACATGAGTCATCTGAACAGGATTGGCAGATAACTAGATAAAGGAAAACCAGGTAAGGAAGCTGGCTTCCGGAAAGGATTCAGCACAATCGACCATATCCACACGGTAACCAAGTTCATTGAGGTTTGTAGGGAGTACAAGATGCCGCTCTGTCTCACATTCTTTGATTTAAAGACTATGATTCTGTGGAGACTGAAGCGGTCATCGAAGCACTAGCCAAACAGGTTGTTCAAACCCAATACATCAAGATCCTTCATGAGCTGTATTATGGATTCACCACCAGGATCTCAGCATTCTACAAAGAAGTGATCATTGATGTCAAAAGAGGGGATTTGACAGGGTGATACCATTTCACCAAAACTATTCAGCGCCACCCTCGAGAACATCATGCAACAATTAGAATGAGAAGGAATGGGAGTGAACATAGATGGTCGGCAACTACACCACCTCTGCTTCACCAATATCGTTCTAATAACACCCAAACATTAGCCAAGCGGCACAAATGCTGGTTGACTTCGACTCAGAATGTGGAAAGATAGGTCTACAGCTGAATCTAAAGAAAACTATGTTCATGAAGAATGAACTAGTTCCAGAGGCCCCATTCACTCTCATTGGAACAGACATCTCTGAATGTAGCAGTTATGTGTACCTAGGTTGAAAAGTCAATATGATCAACGACCTAAAACCTGAGCTGCGCAGGAAGAAGAAAGCGGCATGGAATGCCTTCAAAGGCATGGAAAAAATAGCTACAAGGACAAAAGAACCTCTGGCTCCGGGCACATCTCTTTGACTCCACCATTCTCCCTGCATTAACATATGCCTCAGACACCTGGCCCTAGGGAAAGCAGGATGAGAATGCTATTTGGGTCTCCCAGAGAGGAATTGAAAGAGCTATGCTTGGAATATCAGGCCTCACTCAAATGATAGAAGGAATCCAGAGTTCCGACCTCCGTTGCTATTCCAGAATCAGGGACGCTGTCTCCCTTTGCCAAGGCACTGAAAATAAGATGGGCTGATATGTAATGCGATTTGCAGATGACCGCTGGACTAGAGCCGTTACCGACTGGATCCCACAAGATGTCAAAAAATCACGTGGCCGCCCACCTACAAGATGGTCAGACTTCAAGACCCTGAAGGAACGGTTTGAGGCTCTTGATATTCCTGAATCAAACAAATGCCATTGGGCTACACGGCAGT
>JAJIBD010004456.1:0-91848 GCA_021461705.1 Cryptotis parvus | reverse complement strand
GGAAAAGTTCATCTAAATAAGAAATATGTTAGATATACTTAACTCGAGTGGGTGCAGTATGTTATTGCAGAACCTGGCAAGCTGTCCGATGCATATTCAATATGCCAAAACCACTAACCAAAATGTTTCTATTCTTGACCCGAAAGAGCCCTTAATACAGCAGCAGTAAAAAAGGCGAACAAGCAGTACCTGATAAAATTTCACGGCCAACCTAGGCTGCCAAAACGAAGGAGGAATAAAATGACTGGCTGTACTATCAATGCACGTACGCTGGCATCGGAAGCATATATTGAGGATCTGATGGTGCAAGCGCAAAAGATCAAGTTAGACATCATTGGTCTGACTGAGATGAGGAGGCATCAGTCACATCACACTGTATTTGACAATGGAGAAGAATTGTTCCTTGGAACTTACAACGGAAGAGGGCGTTGGTGGTATTTGTGTCCTTGTGAACACGAACATGGCCATCAACATTGATTTATTTGAATGTCTAACAAACCGGATAGGTCAATTACACTTGAAGAGATGTGGCCCACTGACAGCAATTTCTATCTTCGTTGTCTACGCACCAATATCCACATACAAGGAAGATGAAATTGAGAAATTCTACATGGAATTGGAGGAGTTCTATAAAAAAAGATCACACCTTCTACAAGATCATAATTGGTGATTTTAATGCCAAGATAGGACCCAGAAGATCGGCTGAAGAACTCCACATCGGGACCCATGGCCTAGAGTGGAAAGAACAGGGTGAGAGACTATCTGAGTTCATCATGTCTACCAAGACCATTCATGGGAAATCACAGATCCAGAAGGCTGAAGTGAAACGTTGGACATGGGAATCTCCTGGTGGACAGTTCCACAATGAAATTGACCACATCACCTTCAATCGACGGTTTTGCCTGACCGATGTTGTTGTCATCCCAAAATTCCAAACAGGATCAGACCACCATCTCCCTTCATGCAAAATTCTACTTCACATAAGGGGCAGAAAAGGCTGCAAAGTTTAAGAAGAGAACTCCCAGAATGACCACTATCTGGGAACTCTTTTGCACCATTGCAGCAACATGGGAAGACACCACCATTGACAACATAGATGAAGAATACAACAGACTGGTTCAACACCTCCATGATTATGTGAAGAATGCCGAGAGAGAGAAAGACACAAAAGGACAACTGTCTTCAGACACTCTCAAGCTCATTCGCCAACATGGCAATGCGCGTGAGCCTCAGGTGACCAAATGCTAACGTCCCTGCTTGCAAAGGGGTGCAGAGAAGCGATAAAGGAAGACCTCAAAGAGAGAAGAGCAGAAATACTGGAAGATTCAGCAGAAGCCAGGAAAAGCATTCACACCACGCACCTGTCCTTCACCAACTATAAGACCAAGATGACTGCCCTCCAATGCCCTGATGGATCTATCGCAGCTTCGAGAAAAGCAATGGAGAAGATTATCCAGGACTTCTACTCAGATCTCTTTGATAGCCATGTCCACCTACCCATATTCCAAATTCCACAGGATGGATATGACATTCCCAACGTTCTCCCTTCTGAAACCGACATGCCATCTCGTCGGTAAAGAAAGGAACAGCACCAGTTCCAGACAAAGTCAGACCCGAACACCTGAAGAATATGCTGTCGGTACTCATCAATACACTAGCTCGGCTCTTCACACGCTACCTGTCCGAATGCAAGGTGCCCTCCCAATGGAAAACCAGCAGGACAGTTCAACTGTTCAAGAAGGGAGACGTTCAAAACATTGGCAACTATTGCCCCATCTGCCTGTTGTCTGTCATCTACAGGCTGTTCATTCAAGTCATCCTGAACAGGATTGGCAGAACACTAGATGAAGGACAACCATGTGAGCAAGCTGGCTTCCGGAAAGGATTCAGCACAATCGAAAATATCCACACGGTAACCAAGCTCGTTGAGGTTTGTAGGGAGTACAAGATGCCACTCTGTCTCACGTTCATTGATTTAAAGAAAGCCTTTGATTCTGTGATACTGAAGCAGTCATCGAAGCCCTAGCCAAACAGGGCGTTCAAACCCAATACATCAAGATTCTTCGTGAGCTGTATTATGATTCACCACAGGATCTCACTATTCTACAAGGAAGTGATCATTGATGTCAAAAGAGGGGTTCGACAGGGTGATACCATTTCACCAAAACTCTTCAGGGCCACCCTCGAGAACATCATGCAACAATTAGAATGGGAAGGAATGGGAGTGAAAATAGATGGTCGGCAACTACACCACCTCCGCTTCGCTGATGACATTGTTTCTTAACACCAAACATTAGCCAAGCGGCACAAATGCTGGCTGACTTCGACTGAGAATGTGGAAAGATAGGTCTACAGCTGAATCTAAACAAAACAATGTTCATGAAAAATGAACTAGTTTCAGAGGCCCCACTCACTCTCAACGGAACAGACATCTCTGAATGCAGCAGTTATATGTACCTAGGTCGAGAAGTCAACATGATGAACGACCTAAAACCTGAGCTGCGAAGGAGGAAGAGAGCAGCATGGAATGCCTTCAAAGGCATCACAGAAATAGCTAAAAGGACAACGAACCTCTGGCTCCAGGCACATCTCTTCGACTCCACTGTTTTCCCTGCATTAACATATACGTCAGAGACATGGGCCCTACGAAAGCAGGATAAGAATGCTATTCGGATCTCCCAGAGAGGAATCAAAAGAGCTATGCTTGGAATATCACGCCTCACTCAAGTGAGAGAAGGAATCTGAGCACCGAACTCCATCCCTGTCCAGAGTCAGGGATGCTGTCTAGTTTACCAAGACATTGATAATCAGATGGGCTGGACATATAATGCGATTTGGAGATGACCGCTGGTCTAGAGCTGTTACTGACTGGATCCCCACAGGATGTCAAAAGATCACTTGGCCGCCCACCTACAAGATGGTCAGATTTTTTGGTCAAGACCCTGAAGGAACGTTCTGAGGCTCTTCATATTCCTGAATCAACCAGATGCCATTGGGCTACACTGGCACGTGATAGGATCCAATGGAAATGTTACTGGTGCCTGCTCGAGCAAATGGATGTATAACGGGATTCAAGTGATCAAGTGAAGTGATGCTAGATATAAAGATATTGCCTTGCATGTGACTGATGCCGGTTAGATCCCTCGCACTACTTATGATCCCTGAGTATAGTTAGATATCCCTGAGCATAGAGCAAGAATAAAACCCTCAACACTGTTTGTGTGGGGGAAAAAAGGGGAATGGAAGGGGAGGGAGGGGAGCAGTGGGGAGTGGAGGGGAGGGGAGGGAAGGGAAGGGGAGGGGGAGAGGAGGAAATGGGGGGGGAGCGGAGGGATAAGGGAAGGGATAAGGGGAGGGAAGGGGAGGGAAAAGGGAAGGGGAGGGAAGGGGAGGGAAGGGGAGGGAAAGGAAGGGGAGGGAAGGGGAGGGAAAAGGAAGGGAGGGAAGGGGAGGGAAGGGGAGGGAAGGGGAGGGGGAGGGAGAGAAGGGAAGGGGAGGAGGGGAGGGAGGGAGGGAAGGGAAGGAAATGGAAGGGAGGGAGGGGAGGGAAGGGGAGGGAGGGGAGTGAAAGGGAAGGGAAGGGGAGGGAGGGAGGGGAGGGAGGGAGGGGGGAAGGGGAAGGAAGGGGAGGGAAGGGAAGGGAAGGGAAGGGAAGGGAGGGGAGGGAAGGGAAGGGAAGGGAAGGAAGGAAAGGGAAGGGAAGGGAAGGGAAAAGGAAAAAGTGGCCCCTGGGACTCCTGAGCACCCAAACCCTTCTCAAAAAGGAAATAAAATTTTAATGCTTACTGAGGGTCCTTTCTTTTCTTTTTCCTTTCTTCTTGCCTTCCTTTCTTTTCTTTCTTTCATTATACCACTCTGAGATATATAATTACAAAACTGTTCATGATTAAATAAACTTTATTTTATTTATTTATTTGTTTATTTATTTTTGCTTTTTGGGTCACACCTGGCAGTGCTCAGGGAGTTACTCCTGGATCTGCACTCAGGAATTACTCCTGGCGGTGCTCAGAGGACCATATGGGATACCGAGGATTGAACCCGGGTCAGCCACGTGCAAGGCAAACGCCCTACCTGCTGGACTATCGCTCAGGCCCCAAAACTGTTCATGATTAGGTTTCAGTCATAAAGTGTTCCAGCACCCATCCTTCCACCAGAGCACATTTCACACCACCAATATCCCCTGAATCCCTCCCCTTTCCCAGCCTGCCTCTATGACAGGTACTTCTCCTTTCTCTCTCACACACATACTCTCTCTCTTTCTCTCTCCTCTCTCTCTCTCTCTTCTTCCACCCCTCCTTCCCCCTTATCTTAAACATTTTGGCTTGCAATATATATACACTTAGGGATTGTCATGTATTTCCCTTTGTCTACATTCAATGCTTATCTAGTCAGGCATTACCATTTCCAACAATTATTAGCACACTGGTCCTTCCTCTGTCTTACCTAAACTCTGATTCTGACACATTTAAGCAAGTAGTTAAATGGAAAAAAATGGAGAGGAGATACATGTGATACTTTCCTTAGAATTCGAGGGAGGCATGAAAGAGCACTGGTACTTGCTGAGCCAAGATTTCCTTCATGGTTCCCATGTTATTTTCTTTAATATCTAAATAAAAGGTTGGTAGTATAGGTTCCATTTTTAGTTCAAAGTTCTTGATAAAATTGGTTTATCCCATATAGCTAACATCATTTAATAAAATAGAGAGATAAAGATATGATTTTTTTATATTTTAAGTTGTCACAAATTAAAGTGTAATTCAATAATTTAGCTAAATGGCATATATATGTGTATATATACATATAAAAACACATACATCTATGCATATGTATTATACACTCTCGTAAATCATCACCCCTAAACTATACTTTAATCATTTACTACATTGCAAAAGTCATGTTTGTGAAAGTTTATTTAAGGCTGCTTTTAATGATACAAATACCAGAAAAAATGACAGTGTGGAGTTGACTCCAACAGGATTATGCTCCCATACAAGCAACAAAATCTGATAAAAATAGAATCAAAGCAGTTTTAAATCTCTGGAAATTAGCCAAAGACATAAAATTCTAGGGAATTTTTTAATAAGAAAACAACTATGATCCTTTTTTTAGATTGATTTTCATTCTTATCGGGGCTAACAGTTATGATGAATACCACAGATCTGCGAAGTTGGATATGTAAAATGTATAGGTTCAACTGCCATATATACTGAAATTTTAGATTCAGCTGTTTTCTTGTTGCTCATCACAGCCCAGCTCACGCGCCCACAAGCAGCTGTGCGGTTCATCAATAAATGCTGGAGATCAGAGGAGACTACAAGAATATGCCACCCGCATGGCAGAGCCTGGCAAGCTACCACGTCGTATTTGGTATACCAAATACCAGTAACAATTATAGACCTCATTCCCATGACCTGATGGAATGGTTTGAGGCTCTTTATGTTCCTGGAGCAAGCAGATGCCCTTGGGCTCTACTAAAATGAGACAGGACATATGGAGATGTTACTGGTGCCCGCTCAAGCAAATCGATTAATGGGAAGATAATGACACAGTGATTCCCATTACCTGAAGGAGTGGTCTGAGGCTCTTCGTGTTCCTGGAGTGAGCAGATGTCCTTGGGCTACACTAGCAGGTGACAGGATGTATGGAGATATTATTGGTGCCTGCTCTAACAAATCAATGAACAATGGAAAGACAAGTAATACAAGTGATACAAGTGATACACAATGGAATACTATACAGCTGTCAGGAAAAAATGAAGTTATGAAATTTGCCTATAAAAAGGATGGACATAGAGAACATCCTGTTGAGTGAAATTAGCCAGAGAGATAAGGACAGATATAGAATGACTACAGTCATTTGTGGGATGTGAAAAAATATATTATGAGACTAATATCCAAGTTGAAGCAAAACATGAACCAGGAGGACTTGCCAATGGCTAGAATCTACCACAAATGTGTGGAGGTCAGAGCATTGAACATAGGCAATAGAATATACATCATAAACCCTAACTGTGTACTGCAAACCACAATGCACAAAAGAAGAGAGAAAGAAAGAGAGGAAGATAAGAGCCTGCAACAGAGGCATGCTAGTGCAGGGAGAGGGTAACTGGGGACATTGGTGTTAGGAAATGTGTACTGGTGGATGATAGATTTCTTAACACTTTATGACAAAAACCCAATCATGAGCAGCTGTGTAATTGTCTATCTCATGGTGATATAAATAATTTAAGTATATTTTAATAATATATACCAGAATATTATCTACTTAAGAAAAAATAAAGTACTGACTAGACAATTTTATTTCTAAAATATATGCTAAATATAGACCAATAAAATTCAAATGCAAACATGTAGGTAATTATATTAAATGGATTAAATATCTTTCCATTAAAATCACCGACTATAATCTTGTAGAGGGTGTGATCTTTTCTATAGAACTCCTCAAGTTCCATGTATAATTGCTCAATTTCTTCTTCCTAGTATGTGGATGTTGGTGCGTAGACAATGAAGAAAGAAATTTCTGGCAGTGGGCCACATTTCTTCTAGTGTAATTATCCTATCTGGTTTGTTAGGCATTCAAATGAATCAATGCTCAAGGCAATGTTCATGTTGACAAGGACACCCATGCCACTGACACCATTTCGTCTCATGTTCTGAGGAGCAGTTCTTCTCTGGTGTCAAAAACAGCGTGATATGATTGATGCCTCCTCTTCTTGGTCAGACCAATGATGTCATACTTGATCTTTTGCGCTTGCACCATCACGTCCTCTGTATGTCATTCCCAACGTTCTTCCTTCTGAAATCAAACCTGCCATTTCATCGGTAAAGAAGTGAACAGCACCAGGCCCAGACAAAGTCAGACCCGAACACCTGAAGATCTGCCATGAGTACTCATCAATACACTAGCTCGGCTCTTCACATGCTACCTGTCAGAATGCAAGGTGTACTCCCAATGGAAAACCAGCAGGACAGTTCTACTCTCCAAGGAGGGAAAAATTCATGACATTGGCAAATATCGTCCCATCTGCGTGTTTTCCATCATCTACAAGCTGGTCACTCGAGTATTCCTGAACTAAATTGGCAGAACATTAGATGAAGGACAACCATGTGAGCAAGCTGACTTCTGAAAAAGATTCAGTATAATCAACCATATCCACACGGTAACCAAGCTTATTGAGGTTTGTAGGGAGTACAAGATGCCACTCTGTATCTGTCACTGTCACTGTCTTCCCATTCATCATTGATTTACTTGAGCGGGCACCAGTAATATCTCCATATGACCTGTCTCATGCTAGTAGAACCCAAAGGCACCTGCTTGCTCCAGGAACATAAAGAGCCTGAAACCATTCCATCAGGTCATGGGAATGAGGTCTATAATTGTTACTGGTATCTGGCATATCAAATACAACACGGGTAGCTTGCCAGGCTCTGCCGTGTGGGTAGCATACTCTTGTAGTCATCTCAAAATCCAGCATTTATTGATGAACTGCATGGCCACAAGTGGGCTGTGATAGGCTGGTCTGATGGGTGGAGTTCTGAAGAGAGGGACGTCATGATGTGAAAAATAGAGGCCCTCATGGAGGGGGTTGTTTGGCTTGTTGCAAGGCTCTGCTGGGATGGCAGGCCAGGGCTAGAACCTGCCATCTGTCCCAGGCGCCTCAGGAGTGGCTGGGCACAGGGAGAGCCAGTAGCAGCTCTGCCTCATGTCTGTCTCCCGCTCTGTCTCACCTTCATTAATTTAAAGAAAACCTTTGATTCTGTTGAGACCAAAGAAGTTTTTGAAGCCCAAGCCAAACAGGGCATTCAAACCCAATACATCAAGATTCTTTATGAGCTGTATTACGGATTCACCACCAGGATCTCACTCTTCTACAAGGAAGTGATCATTGATGTCAAAAGAGGGATTCGGCAGGGTGATACCATTTCACCAAAACTCTTCAGTGCCACCCTCGAGAACATCATGCAACAGTTAGATTGGGAAGGAATGGAAGTGAAGATAGACAGTCGGCAACTACACCAACTCTGCTTCACTGATGATATTGTTCTAATAACACCAAACATTAGCCAAGCAGCACAAATGCTGCCTGACTTCGACCGAGAATGTGGAAAGATAGGTCTACAGTTGAATCTCAACTAAACTAAGTTTAAGAAAAATGAACTAGTTCCAGAGGCCCCATTCACTTACAATGGAACAAACATCTCTGAATGCAACAGTTATGTGTACCTAGGTCAAGAAGTCAACATGATGAACGACCTAAATCTTAGGCTGCACAGGAGGAAGAGAATGGCATGGAATGCCTTCAGAAGCATCGAAGAAATAGCTAAAAGGACAAAGAACCTCGGCTCCAGGCACATCTCTTTGACTCCACCGTTTTCTGTGCATTATCATATGCCTCAGAGACCTTGGCCCTACGAAAGCAGGATGAGAATGGTATTTAGGTCTCCCAAAGAGGAATCGAAAGAGCTATGCTTGGAATATCATGCCTCATCCAAGTGAGAGAAGGAATTCAGAGTTCCAACCTCCGTCAAAGATCCAGAGTCATGGACCTCTCTCATTTGCCAAGACTTTGAAAATCAGATGTGCTGGACATGTAATGCAATTTGGAGATGACCACTAGACTAGAACCATTACCAACTGGATCCCATGGGACATTGAAAGATCATGTGGCCGCCTACCTACAAGATGGTCAGACTTCTTCATCAAGACCCTGAATGAACAGTTTGAGTCTCTTTGTATTCCTGAAACAACCAGATGCCATTGGGCTATGCTGGCACATGATAGGGTCAAATAGAAATGTTACTGGAGCTCGATCAAGCAAATCGATGAATAACAGGATGTCAAGTGATCAATTGATCAAGTGAAGGATTAAATATTTTATTTAGAATGAAAGTTTGCAGAAACCTTTTAATTAATTACATACAGTTTCAGAGAGACAAACAATTATATACTGATTCAGACAAACGAGTTGAAGATAGAAGGATGAAATTGATATATAATATTAAGTAGTAGCAATAGAAAATCTGGAAGGACAATGCAATGCTCTTAACAAACAGAACAAATTTGTACTATGATCAAGACCTATTATAATATGTGGTTGATCTCCACTTTTGAACCTGTTGGACTCGTTCTTTCAACTACATCTTACATTGAGTGTCCAAGAATGAAGCAAACACAATGACTCTCCAAGTAAGGAGTTGCTTGGTATTTATTCAGTTCCATATTAATTTCCTCTTGCTCCCAACATATGGACCTTCATTTACAAGTTAACATATGCTAAGAACAAAGGCAGAAATATTTACATTGTTGTGACCATAATGTGATAAACAATCAACAAATTACCTTTTATGCATAGTTCTGAAGTTATGGTAATCTCTCTTGCCCTAGCAGGACAATTTGCTGTATATTTGTAGCCATTATAAATCTATTATACTTGCCTGACCTTTGGGATTATCACAACCTTGGGGTTTAATTAGTGGGGTGATTTCTCACAGTAATAAAGTCTATAAAATTGGTTACTAGGAGTAGCAAATATTGATATGATAAACTGCCAACAAAAGATCTCCAAAATACAGGAAGAATAAAATGCAGATTAAAGGGAGAAGTGGCTGAATCAAGAATAGTTACAGTTAGAAGTGCCTCAATTTTTTACCATATAATAAATATAGAAAAGAAGATTAGTAAGAAAGTAAAGACATTAAGAAAAATAAAAACTTGTTCTAACAGATGCAGATATAATGGTCTATTCAAGAGCAAAAAGAATGCCAGATGGTATATGTACATCAATCCACAGGACAGAATAGAGTTTCGATCATAAAAACCAGCTCTAGTGTATTTAGAAGGCTTAAAATGTACCATAACAGACAATGGAATTAAATTAGAACTATTGCTAGAAAGTAACTTATAAAAAATACAGAAAAAAGTATACAAAGTATGACTTATACATGGAAATAGATAAACCATTGTTTAAAGTAATGAAGAACTAAATAGAAAAACATCAGTCTTCATGAATTGGAGAGGTTAGTATTATTACAATGGCAAAATATGGCAAATTGACCTATCGATTTGATGTAATCATTATCAAATTTTGACTGCTTCTGGTATTGGTGGCTACAAACAACAGTGATCAGTGACCTATGATGGCCCTTTGCTCAGGGGTCACTCCTGGCACTGACTAAAGGATCATACATGGTGCTGGTAAATGGAACTGGGGGCAGATGTGTGCATGACAAATACTTTAACTCATTTTTAATACTTATAACTCTCTTATACTCGTATACTCTCTCTTAGCCCCAACTGCCATTTTTAAATAGAAACTGACTAGCTAATCCAAACATTTATTTAGAAGTAAAATGGGCACAAGCTAGACAAAAATTGAAAACCAAAACTTGAATATTCATTCTTGCCAATTTCAAAAGCTGTGAAAATGATATATAAGTAATGGAGTAAAATTCAGGGTTTATGTATGTATACATTTATGAATTCAAATATCTATTGAATAAGTTTTATGTGTACTATAGATATAATCATTAGCAAATTAACAATTAAGAATGTTAATTTGATAATGACTTTTGAAACACTAGTTTAGGCTATTGCTAAGGATCGATGGGAACCAATGGAAATATTTTACTTTCAATGTTCAAAGACTATAAACTTCCAACTATAAGCTAAGTACTTGGAGTAAAATGCAAAGCATGGCAGTTATATAAATAATACTGGATTATTTCTTTAAATTTTTCTTTCACTCTATCCCTGTATCACTGTCTTCCTGTTGTTCATTGATTTGCTCGAGCGGGCACCAGTAACATATCCTACTTCCTGTCACAAGCAAGTGTAGCCCAAAGGCATCTGCTCATTCCAGGAACAGGAAGAGCCTCAGACCATTCCTTCAAGTCATGGGAATGAGGTCTATAATTGTTACTGGTTTTTGGCATATCAAATAAAACATGGGTAGCTTGCCAGGCTCTGCCGTGTAGGTGGTATACTCTCAGTAGAAGGCTCTGCTCTCGAGATTTACTGATGAAACTTAAAGGGGAAAGATCAGGTTTTCTCTTGGGTGGTGCTCTGAGGAACTGTGGAGTCTGCATGTTGAGAATGACTGACCAAGTGATGTGTGGGTTGCTCTGGCTTCTTGCTAGGTTTACTGGGATAACGGCTATCAGTTAGAACATGCCTCGAACTGTATACAGTGTATAAATGTGAAAGATCCTGGGAAGGACCTGATCCTAAAATCAGTACTATCAAAGAATGTCGCGCAGCCGTGGGTCTGGCGTGGGTCTCTCTTCCAGGGTAGCTGGCATGGAGGCGGAGGAGCCCAAATCTCCGCTATTATAAACACACTGGTAGCTACACGAAGTGAAGGTATGTTAATTATACTGATCAAAGCATGACACAGATATTTATATAAAAACATGTTATATAAGTTACAAATGAATAAATGCTTGTTGTCTCAGTGAAGCTAGAAAGAAGTAGATCTAAATTACTAAAATAAGTATTTTTTAGGGAAAAGAATCCCTACTAGAGAGCATAAACATAACTCTGCACTTAGTAAAATCACCTAGGTGCTGGTTTAGCTAGAACTATTTCTGAAACTGCACTTTTTTCTGCCTTAATGTCATCTGACAGTTGTAAACACGCTTATTAATTTCCTATAGTCATTTCCCTGATAACTATATTAAAATAATAAGTGTCCTAATAAATTTATGTAGATACATTAGTTACATTTTTTTAAGAGTGGCAAAACAAACAGAACAATATGATTGGGTAGAGAAAGCTATGGAGCTGTCTTTTTTAAAGAGGTGGGCAAGCTACATCAACGCAATAATGTAGTCTTGTATGAACCAATGTGCCTAATTGAATTCTACATTATGTGGGATGAAACTTTTCTCCCTGCCTCTGATTGGAAATATATTATATCATTGTCCTAGTTTAAAGATCGAGACACCTGCCTGAGCTATAACTACTGAACAGTGAATAACAAGGCAAATAAATTATCAAGTCGCAGAAGCTCAGCTTCTGTAATGAAGTCCTTTGTTACTTTTCAAAAGTGATTCTTGGGAAATGCAGAATGGGAAACAATACTTTCATTGATGAGAAATGAAAATTGCTCTCTCATCCCTAGGATGAAAATTTATGAGGAGAGCAAAAGGGATTGCATAATGCCAATGTGTTCTAGGGAGAACAGGAAGAAGAGAAAAGAAATTTTTATTTTTTTCTCCAAAGTTTAGTAAGAATGAGTCAAAGTTCTTTACCTTAATAAAGTCTTCTGCCACTCAGAACATAATGGTGTTGTTGCCCATCTAAATCGCCACTTCTTAATGACATGGTTCAGGTAAGCAATTGTCAGAGAGGACTCCTATTAATTAACAAAACCCTGAGGAGGTGTCTGCTTAGATCATGCTTACACTGCTACATTAGCTACCAGCAAATTTAGTGACTTCAAACTAAACACTTTTTTCCATAATTATCTTTTGTATTTGACACTTTGAAAACGGTTTAGAACAATCTGTTGCTTTGGGACCCATATGTTATATCAACAACTCATGTAGGTGCATTCTCATCTGAATATTTTGATTGGAAAAGAATTGCTACAAGTCCATTCATGTGATTGGCAAATTCATTTTGTTTGACACATGGGCCCAAGACGTTTTTCTCTTTGTTTGAAGCAACCTCAACTCCAGAAGGCTACTGACAATTCTTAAGATCCCCAGAAAGCATCACAAGTTACATGGGCTTTCACAACAAAGCCACTTGTTTCATGAAGCCCATAAAGATAGATTCAGTCTGAGAGGTTGAGATTCTCCTACTAAAAATAGCAGGTATATCACATCACCTTGATTGTATGTCAAAAATTAATTGGAAAATTGTATTTTATCACTGTCATATTCCATGGCTTAAAAGAAAGTCACTCCAAGGGTAGAGATACTTTCATTTGAAGAGGAATTGACACAAAAAGCATGCCCATAAGAGTTAGAGGTGGACCTAGAGTCCATCTGCCAAACTTCTCTGACTGTTTCCAAACCCAAAAAAGTCATTCCGGAGATAAAAGAATTTTTTAAAATTATCCTCTTTCAAAAGAAGTCCTTTTTTTAGACTTATATGGTGTTTCAGTAGCAGCAAAACAACAACACTAGTAATACAGAATAATAGCAGGCACTTTTTGCTTCTGGAATATTGCTGCAGTAACTACCAGCTACTTGGTAGACAGCTGAGTTGCTAACGATCTTCTCCCCCCATGACTATATTCATGATCCTTACATAAAAAGCTCCTGCAGAAAGACTCGAAATGCAGTTCCAAGTTAGAAGCCACTTTAAAAGCTAGCAAACACACGCTGCATTGTCACACCCCTTAAAGTGATGTTCTATGACTTGTTATTTTAAGTATTTGTATTCTGAGCGTAGCTTGCTTTTATTTCTAAATCTAATAGGCTGAGCCCTTGGCACCTTAAGGTCCAATTAATTGAAGGCCATATTGAACATTCCTTTTCAGCTCTTTTTAAAAACTCCTTGTCAGAGGCTGAAAATGCATACAACTGTGTCCATCGGATTGCATGAAACTATACCTGGTACTCTACATATCTCTAATGGGGGGAAAGTTCATAAATCTCCACCCCCAGAATTTCAACTTGATTTAAAAGATACACAAATGCTTTGTCTTCTTTCATTTTGGAGGAATTAAAGTATGTACAGAGTCCAGTATCAAATTAATGTTAGCATTCTGGAGGCATCTGATTTTGTATTAAAGTGATTCCAAAGCCAGATCTTAATTCTGGGGAAAAGTGATCAATATAGGAAAGAAAGCATGAAGGTCCCTGGTATCCCATATGTGCTCAGGGTCCCTGGTCCCCTGAGCACCACTAGGAGTAATTCCTGAGCAAAGAGCCAGGAGTAACTGCTGAGTGTCACCGGTGTGACCTCCCCCAAAAAAAAAAAGGACTAGTGTTGGAACATTATATGACTGAAACTTAATCATGAATAACCTTTCAACTTTAAAATTCATGGTGATTCAATAAAAGGAACAACATTTTAAAAAGGAAAATTTGTCTATTGTTTATTAGACAAAAACATTAGTGGAAAACATTAGTGGTGATTGGGGGTTAAAACAGATGACAATTTAATCCACAATTTTTACCAGAACTTGACCTAGTTGAGAAAAAACTAATTAGTTTACACTGTAATTAAACACAGGTAGGTAGTTTTCTTTATTTTATTTTTTTTTTTTTTTTTTGGGTCCACCCAGCGATGTTCAGGGTAGCTTTGCACTCAGCAACTACTCCTGGCAGTGCTTGGGGACCATATGGGATGCCAGGGATCAAACCCAGGTTGACTGCATGCAAGGCTAACGCCCTACCCGCTGTGCTATCGCTCCGGCCCCAGGTAGTTAGTTTTCTAAGCAGTACAAAACCTTTTTGAAAAAAATTTAAGTTGCTTCCTTCATAGTAAACAAGGGTGGGATGATGAGCTTGTGATATGAACACCTTAAAACTTTCTACCATCCCCTGACACAGCTTTCAGAGGGCAATTTATACCACGAGGTCTTGTCATCAAATACAAATTCTTAAATTTGTATTTGATGGGGTGGTTCGGGGTGGGGGAGGTGCAGTATTGCTCAAGGGAAGAACGACGAAAGACGCATCTTTTGCCTTGACCAGGAGGCAAACTATGGTTTAAAAAGGCAAAAATGTTTAAATTAATGGTCAAAGGAAGTTATTTCAAGTGGTTTTATGGACTGGAATTAAAATAAACCATCTATACTGTGGTTCTCAATTGAAACTGTGCATTGGAGCTAACTGCAAAGCTCACTGTTATTCCAAGGTCTAATCAAAAATAATTATAGCAGCATCTCCTAGAAGTGAGGCTCTGTCACGTGTTTGATTTGAAGGCATCCAGTGATATAATCAGTAGCAAGAGGGGAAAACCTCTGCTTGTAGCTATAAAAGTACCAAGTTTTATTTGTTTGTGTTTCAATCCTGTTTCTGTGCTCAGGGATCACTTATAGCCATGTTTAGAAGACTACATGTAGTGTCAGGGATTAAACCCTAGTTTGCCACATGTAAAGTAAAGCACCTACTTTCTGTATAGTTTCCCAAGCCCTGAAAATTACCAGTTTTATATGAACATGCATGGCCTTGTCAGTGCTGACACCCTTAAGCTTCATTTTCAAATTCTTGGGCACATCCAGAAATAGGCATTGAATCCACTGAGATGATGCTCTGAATAATATATTTTAGCTCTCAAAATGACTAGAATGTGACCTCTCAACTGATCCATAGTTCAGAGGCTTTTCATAGAACCGTGATTCTGAGCTGATAATCCTTTCTTTTTTTCTTCTCTTTTCCTTTCTTCTCTCTTTTTCTCTTTATTCCCCTGTTCTTTTAATTTTTTATGTTTTGCATGGGTTAAACCCACATTTTATTTTTTAAAATGTAACATTATAGTTTATGCCATATATTTGCAATCATTTTGACAATTTTTGGTTTAGATGTATACAGTTACATCACCTTGCCCTAATCATTTTTAAATTCATAAAATTTGGAGTTCATGATCCAACATAGTCTGAGAAAAATTTCTACCTTGCAGCATTGTTCACAGTAGCCAAAATTTGGAAATAACCCAAATGCCCAATAAAGGTAACTGGATAAAGAGCCTACCAGACATGTATACAATGGAATTCTATTTGGCCATAAGAAAAGATGAAGTCATGACGGATCTGTCTAGAGTGTATAATGCTGAGTGAAATGGGTCAGAAGGGCAGGGATTTGTGTGTGTGTATGTATGTATGTATGTATGTATGTATGTATGTATGTATGTATGTATGTATGTATGTATTATGCAGAGTATAAAGCAACAATGTAGGGGAATACCCAAAGCCCAAAAAGCAATACTGATAGAGGAGAATTGGTCCTTAGTAGGAGTAGGAACTTGCCAGTGTTGGGTGTCGGGGGATAGATCAGGGAAGGGCTCACTAAGACAAGGAGAGAGGAAAGTGGTCTCTCTGGAAGAGTACTGACTGCTGAAAGGTAAAGTGATATGCAGAATTCCCTATCTTTAATAATTCTGGAAACCTCTGTACCTAAAACGACTTTTAAAAAGTGCTTATCATGGAGGAAGGCTGAGGGATTGGAGGAAAAAAGGGGACATTGGTGGAGGGAAGTAGACATGAACAAAGGGATTGGAGTTGGGGGCCAGAGAGATAGCACAATGGGTAGGGCGTTTGCCTTGCATGCACCCACCAGGGTTCAATCCCTGGTATCCCATATGGTCACCCGAGCACCACCAGGAGTAATTCCTGAGCAAAGAGCCAGGAATAACCCCTGAGTGTCACCATATGTGACCACCCCCAATAAAAGGGATTGGTGTTGGAACATTGTATGACTGAAACTTAATCATGAATAACTTTTCAACTTTGAAATTCATGGTGATTCAATAAAAGGAACAAAATTTTAAAAAAGGAATATGTGTCTATTGTTTATTAATTACACATTCACTTCAGGTTTATATATATATATATAAATATTAATAATATTTTTATTAAAGAATCATAATTTACAAAGTTAGTTATAATAGGATTTTAGATGCACAATGTTCCAGCAGACATGGGGCAGAGCTGCTACTGGCTCTCCCTGTGACCAGCCTCTCACGAGGCGCCCGGGAGGGATGGTGGGTTCTAGCCCTGGCCCACCATCCCAGCAGAGCCTGGCAACAAGCCAGATGACCCCCCCACTCCATGAGGGCCTCCATTTTCCACATCCGACTTCTCTCTGTCAGAACTCCACCCAGCAGACCAGCCTATCAGTGCCTGGCTAGCACGGCTGCTTGTGGCCACACGGTTCATCAATAAATGCTGGACTTAGAGATGCCTACAAGAGTATGCTACCTGCACGACAGAGCCTGGCAAGCTACCCATGTTGTATTTGATATATATGCCAAATACCAGTAACAATTATAGACCTCATTCCAGAATGGATTGAGGCTCTTTATGTTCCTGGAGCTAGCAGATGCCTTGGGCTCTACTAGCATGAGACAGGACATATGGAGATGTTACTGGGGCCCGCTCGAGCAAATCGATGATGAACGGGAAGACAGTGGTACAGTGAATGTTCCAGCACAGATTCTGACACCAATGTCAACTTCCCTCCACCAAGTTTCCCAGGCTCCCTTCCTTAAACCCTTACCCCCAGTCTGCATATTTTTTTACATTATTTAATTAGACCACCATGAGCTTTACAATTACAAATACGTTCATGTGTGGGTTTCAGTCACATATGTTCCAGCACCCATCCCTCCACCAGTGCCCATTTCCCACCACCGATGTCCCCTGATTCCCTCTCCCCTCCATAGCCTGCCTCCATCGCAGGCACCTTGCCTTCCCTCTCTCTCTCTCTTCTCTCTCTCTCTTTCTGTTTCTCTCTCTTCCTTCTCTTACACATTGTGGCTTGCAATACATACATTTAGAGGTTATCATGTATATCCCATTGCCGACATTCAGGGCTCAGGTCTAGGCTGGTATTATCATTTTCAGCTATTGTTAGCACACTGTTCCCCGTCTGCATCTTGACAGGCAACTTTTATTTCATTTTCTTTAAAACAGATTTTATTTAGAGGCTTTTGGAAAGAGGAAAGAGAAGAGAAAGTGTGGGTACACATCTCAGAGGGGAGCTGCGAACAACATGTGTTCGTGTGCTCCACCTGTTCTATACCACCTGGGCTCAAGCAACGCCTGGACTCGGGCAGCATAAGAGCCCCTTGTCAGGCATGTTTTACATTTAGTTATTAAAATTTGAGTTTCATGATTTCACTGTTGTTGAATCTATGGTGTGGACGTTGAATCTATGGTGTGGACGTTTAGTGTCATTCCTTAACACCACCGAGATCTGAATGCCCTTGACGCCTACCCCGCCCCCGCCAGTTTCCATCTGGCTCTTCTCCCCCCCCTCCCTCCAGTCTCTTTCCTTCTTCCTATAATCTGGAGCTGGGGGTGATCTATGCTTTCCCTCTCCTAAAACCACTGCATCCCCTCATCCAAGTATTATAAATACCAGGTACTTTACCCAGGTAATATCTTCCTGGGTTTATCCTTTTCTTCTGGCTTACTTCATTTAACAAGATTTCTTCCAGTCCCTTCAATGTTGCAGAAAATTGCATAATTTCATCACTCCTTATAGCAGCATAATACCCTCACATTCATTGTATATATATATATATATATATACATATATATATATATACCAAATCTTCATGATTCAATTATCTGTCCTTGCACTGAGATTGACACCAAATCTTAGCTATTGATTTAAGTGCTTTAATGAATAATGATTGCATATATTCTTTTGAATGAATATTTTTCTATCCTGAGGATAGATACCCAAAAGAGGAATTGCTGGGTCATATTGCAGCTCAGTTCTGAATTTTCTGAGGGCCTTCCATACTTTTCTCTTTGGAGATTGGACCTGACAACATTCCACATCAGCAGTGGATGTGAATTCCCTTTTACCACACCCTTTTAAAGAGATTGTTCCCATTATTTTTAATATATGCCATTCTCACTGTTTAAGATGATATCTCTGTCATCTTGATTTGGATTTCCTATATGATTCTTATTTACTTGTTGCCAGAAGATGGAATGTCTCACATTTATTAGCATTTATTTTACTTGAGGGATTTAGGAAAAAATAGTCATGACTCTTGTGAAAGTGAAAATTTATTTATTATGTCTGGAGTCTTAAAGGGGTAGCTAGAATTAGAATTCTGGGTGAGAGAATGAGATTGGAGAAAGTAATTTATAGAACTTACATAATCAGGAATAAAAAGGTTAAGACATACTTAAGAAATAGTAAATATAGTAAATACAGTTTATACTAAGAATAATGTTAGGTAACACTGAAAATGGAAACTCAAAAAGGACCATATTGTGATACTTAGTGCTTATTCATGGAGGCAACAGACTGTGGTAAATTTTTAAATTATAAACAAAATTAAAGGTAAAAAAACTCTATCCATAAATAGGCACATTTGAGACCAATTACTATTGGAAATATTAGTCAAAGACAAAAGCAATATATACATATATATATACACATATATAAATGCTATAAATGCTATATTTAGAGGTGACTACAAGGGTATGCCACCTGCAGGGGCAAACCTGGCAAGCTGCCCGTGTTGTATTTGATATGCCAAATACCTGTAACAATTATAGTAGTTCATTCCCATGACCTAATATAATGGTTTGAGGCTCTTTATGTTCCTGGAGCGAGCAGATGCCCTTGGGCTCTACTAGCATGAGACAGGACATATGGAGATATTACTGGTGCCCGCTTGAGCAAATAGATGATCAGGGGGAGGATAGTGTTAGTGATAGTGATATATACACATACATATATATATGCTCAAGAGAGAATAATTGACATTTATTGATTGTCTAGGTTTTGCAAAATCACTCTCATTTCCTGCTTCTTTAACATTTTTTGCAAAGCAGTTACCCCTCACATATATATATTTGAAGCAGTCAAATGTATAGGACACATCTCAAAATGAAGAGAAAAATCTCTATGTTGCTTATTCTCTAAGTCATGCTAAGAGGGTGAAATAAAACATTCAAAGCTCAATAAAAACACTAAAATTAATTTGAGAGATGAAGGAATTTTAGTTTCTTTTTTCTACTTATTAGTAGCATGACCTTGAGATAATTTATTCCAATTCCAACAGTAAAATTCTATGAAAGTAGGTAGAGCAACACAGAGAGATCTAGGAAGATAATTAAGTCCCTAATATTTTGAGAATTGTGTAGTTTTGGCCATGTTCACATGTATTAGCAGAGTAGGACATTTTTAACAAATAAAATCTCATCTTCTGCACAAAAAAAAAAAAGCAATGAAAGACTATTTGTCCTTTGCAAACACACAGTCTTTGTTCTCACTATGGCTATAATCTCTTTGACATGGCAAAAGCATTTACAGAAGAAGGAAGAAAGGATGGAAGGAAGAGGAAAAACCATTTGTGACAAATGAACAGAGCAAATTCCCTACAGTCATTTTTATTACATTTATTAACAAACTGTAAATTTAATAATGGTTTAAGGGAGTTAAATCTCTAAGAGGGGTAACGTTGTAGTCAAGAAAATAGGAAAATAGGTGCCCTAGTAAGGTATGTTGGGGAAAACTAGTCTAAAACCATTACAAGCCTGAAAGACCTTAGACACAAAGGCTGTATCTCAGGAGCTAGGAAAGCCACAGAGATGCAGATTTCCAGGCTGCACCAAGAGACTCTAGACTGGAGGACTGGCTGGATCCATTGAAAGGAGAGACTCCACCAAAGACCACACAATGAAAAGCAAAAGGGAACCGTTTCCTGCCCTGCAGCAAACTCTCCTCCTTTGCAACCACTTAAGCAATGGCCTGGGTGGGAATGAGGCGCAGTTTGGGGAAAAGTGTGCGAAACTAACTAGGGCTTCCTCCCGAGCTGGAACACACAATGCAGCACCCACGTGCCCTGCATGAGCTGCCTTTGCCCAGGCTGCCGCTCACAGCACAAGCCCCTTCATCTCCCTTCTTGAGGTGTGGAATTCCGCGGCATTGGTGTTTTAATGTAGGGATGTGTATGGCTTTCCCCTTTCCCGAGAATCCATGTTCTCTCTTGAACTTGTGTCTTAACCTATCTCTCTCTTTACCACCCTTTACTTCCCCATAAACTTATTGTACTTCAAGGGGGGAAAAGAATTAACAGTATTCTAAAGGGATAGTTTAAAAAGACTAAAGGAAACACCGAAGAAACCAAACAACCCCATCAAAAAATGGGGAGAAGAAATGAACAGAAACTTCAGCAAGGAAGAAATACGAATGGCAAAAAAAACATATGAAAAAATGCTCATCATCACTAATCATCAGAGAGATGCAAATCAAAACAACAATGAGATACCACTTTACACCACAGAGACTGGCACATATTCAAAAGAGCAAGAACAACAAGTGCTGGCGTGGATGTGGGGAAAAGGGGACACTCATCCATTGTTGGTGGGAATGCCGGCTGGTACAGCCTTTCTGGGGAAACAATATGGACATTCCTCCAAAGACTAGAAATTGAACTCCCATTTGACCCAGCCATACCACTCCTGGGAATCTACTCTGGGAAACCAAAAATACGCAGCAGAAACACCATCCCTACTTTTATGTTCATAGCAGCATTATTCACAATAGCCAGAATCTGGAAGCAACCAGAGTGCCCGAAAATCGATGACTGGATAAAGAAGCTTTGGTACATCTACACAATGGAATACTATGCAGCTATTAGGAAAAATGAAGTTATAAAATTTGCCTACAAATGGATGGACATGGAGATTATGTTGAGCGAAATTAGCCAGAAGGAGAGAGACAGACACAGAATGACTGCATTTATCTGCATAACATAAATATATATGTACATATTAATATACCAATATCCAAGGTCAAGTGAACCATATATCAGGAGGTCTTGTCAAAGGTGGAAATTATCACAAACGTGTGAGAGTCAGAGGTTAGGTAAGACAGAAAATGGAACAGTGTGCTAACAATTGTCGAGGGTACTAATGCCAACCTAGAACTGAGCATTAAATAGAGGCAAAAAGATACACATGACAACCCTTTAATGTATGTTCTGTAATCCATAGTCTGGAGGGGAAGGGAAAGAGAAAGAGAGAGAGAAATGGAAATAAATAAAGAACCTGCCATGGAGCAGGGCTGGGGAGGGGGAGGAACCGGGACGTTGGTGGTAGGAGATGGGCACTGGTGGCGGGATGGGTGCTGGAACACTGTATGACCAAAACCCAAATATGAACTTTTTTAACTGTATATCTTTGCAATTGTAAAAATAAAAAATTAAAAAAATATAATAAAAAATTTAAAAAAAGACTAAAGGAAACAATGCACATAAAATTTCTGTTAAACAGTTACTGAAAATTGATTGTTTTTAACTCACTTTAAGTTTATGTCCTAGCCAAATCACTTTATTGGTACATACAAAATGATGTATTTCCAGAAGGTAAATTAATGCCATGTTGCATTTTTAAGTAGAAAAGTTGAGTAAGTCAGCGAAAAAAGAAAGATCCTTCATAATTGGAGCATACAATAATAAAACTAAACATAATTTTAGCTTACCTTGTTCTGCATATTATTTTTATAGTTGAGCACAGGCTATATATATAAAACTTGCATTTTGATTTTTTACTTGCCTTATGATTTTATACTGTCTTTAAAATACTTGACAAATCTCACTTAATCTCCTGTGTATTATCCTTGTCATTGTAAGGGAGTTTCAAGAGAAACAAATGAGGCCACTCCGAGAGGTCAGATTGGGAGTCCTGTTACAGAAGCAGCTGATCATGAATGTGTACCAAAGAACTTGTGGTCCTAAGGACAGTCAAGGATGAGTTTATGAAGGCGAGAATCACATTGTCATCAGACAATGGAAACAATGGCTAAGGGGCTAAGGGGCTATTAGGACTGTGATCCCCAAGCAAGTTACAGAAGCAAAATAAGCCACTGAATTGTGAAAGTGGCTTTTAGTTATGGAGTACAAAATAACTTGTGGTTATGGAGGACAACTGTGGAGTAATGTTTCAGGAGCTGAAGTTTATTTATGTACGTATTTGTTAATAGCTTACATCTGGCCTCTGTAACTATGAGAGCTCCCTTCCTAGTGACAGGCTAGGAGTGGATCAAAGATGAAGTCCCTTATGTCGGAGCTGGTGGCTTAATATAATACTATTTTTTAATAAAGAAAACATTTAACTGGCAACATAAGTGAAGTTACCAAAGAGAAAAGGAACTAGAAGGATCCTCTGAACAGTTCTGGCTGAATATTGGCAGTTTTATTGCAGACATGGTTTGGTTACAATGAACTCATAAAACTTAGATGCATTTAGACACTTCTAAACTAATGATACCTCAACAAAAAAAATTCTAAAGCGCATTAAATATAGCAAGTAACATCATTTTAATATAATACTTTTCTTTTTGCTTTTTGGGTCACACCTGGAAACACTCAGGGGGTTACTCCTGGCTCTGCACTCAGGAATTACACCTGGCGGTCCTTGGGGGACCATATGGGATGCCTGGGATCTAACCCGCGTCGGCCACTTGCAAGGCTAACGCCCTATCTGCTGTGCTATCAATCTGGCCCTTAATATAATACTTTTTAACACAATTCTTTCTCAGTTTCAATTCTTCAGGTCTGTGATCCTATCTCAGTTTCTCTCTTACTCAAACTTCAAACATAAACCAATAGAATGTACTGCATTCAAACCTTAAACTATTTTCCACGCTATTGTATCAAACATTCCCAAGGCCTCCTCTTTAAGAATAAAATACACTCTAAAACAAAGAAGTATATTTTGTAAAAATATCTGTCTCTTAGGGGATGGGCTTGTAGCAGGATATTTATCTATATGTGTAAGAGCCCAGGGTTGGTCCAGGCAACCTATGCTGTTGTTCCTAGGACCACCAAATGGAGCCCTAGAGGCTGAGCCCATAAATAATAAAGTAGCCATTATCTTATGGTCTTGATTGGCATTCATTATTCTGCCTATTTTTTCTGAATTAATAAAAAAGTTTGTAGTGACAAAACTATCTCTTTGAGACCTGAAATGAGTTATTAAAATTCAGTTTCACTTTAAACCCAAATGTATCAGAGTAGCCTACGCTTTCTGAAACTACATACTTAACTTCTGATATTTCACTGTTTGAGACCTTAAGTAGTTTTCAACCCTCAAGATACTACTCATTTCCAGAAAATTTAAATTGATGCAAATTTCACCAGAGACTCACATATAATAAAATAAAAACATATTACAATCGCTTGCTTTCCATAGTCTATTAACTTAGTAATACTATCAAAAAAGACATTAAATTCCATCTGTCACAGGTTTTTCTTTATAAACCAATTATTTTTATTGTTCATGATTTTGTTACCTTTGAGAGGATTTACAGGTCTTCTTTAAAGTCCTCCCATTATTGAAAGATTTAAGTTACATTCACTAAACCATAATTACCATGATAGTAGTTATTTCTACTCTATAAAATTGATACAATGTTGGCACTCAATTTTGTCATTTCCTAGTTCTCAGAAATTCTTCATAAATAATCATCAGCAATAATTCAGTAAGTTTTTCAACAAAACCCATTATCACCTTTGATGGTAGATCGCTCAGACCTTGTATGCCTATTTTGCCCAAGTGCATTCTTACCTGTTTTTAATCAACAGCTATTTTTGAAAGTATTGTGTTACATTGAAATCCTAGAGCGAAAATAATGATTTTGTGTAAAGTAATTTATTTGCGGGAAATATAATTCCCTATTCTCACTGACAATAACAATGGCAGTATTTTGAGCAGATACATACATTGGCCAGTAACAGACTATAAAGCCCATGTTCAGAGATTAAATCCTTCCTTCTATGAATGTCCCAGCATACATCTTTTCCTCTTGCTGGGCAAAGGGCATGCTATTTTTTCTCAGAGAAGTGGTCAGGGACTTTAACCTTGCTTCTGGACAGTAATCAGAGAACCACATCATGCTGGGGTTGAAACTAAGGTTGGCAGTATGTTTACTGATTGATTGATTGATTGATTGACTGATTAACATTGAATCACTGTGAGACAGATCATTACAAAGATGTTCATGATTGGGTTAAAAATCATAATGTTGCAACACCATGCCTCCACCAGTGTACATTTCTCTAATACCAATGTTTCTAATTTCCCTTATTTATTATTTTTTTCTTTTTGGGTCACACCCAGCGATGCTCAGGGGTTGTTTCTGGCTCTGTACTCAGGAATTACTCCTGGAGGTGCTCAGGGGGCCATATGGGAAGCCAGGGATCGAACCCAGGTTGGTCACGTGAAAGGCAAACACCCTACCCACTGGACTATCGCTCCGGCCCCCTTGTTAATTATTTTTAAGCTCTCTATTTTGAGTGAATTCTGAGAATAATCACAGAAATCTAGTATTCTAGATTCTAGTATTCTAGATTCCTTTTGAAGGAGAACTGACAAATGGTGTGGTCAATGATATTTAAATACAGAACTTTTTCATGCATTTGCATTCAGGTAAAAGACAAATTTGAAATTATGTTTGAAACAGAATCTTTCCAAGACCTTAAAACAGAATATTTTCAAGGCTTCTCTGTTTGTGATGATAGTTTTAGATTTCTAATTATGATCAAAGTAATTTTTAAGGTTCATTTAAATCTATTTTATTTTTGTTTATAGTCCATGGCTGGCATTGCTCAGTGATTACTCCAGGCTCCGTGCTCAGAGGTTATTCTTGATGATGCAAGGGTGACAATATGCGGTATTGGTAAGCAAGCTGGGGTTGGCCACATACATGGCAAATGCCTTAATCCTTATGACTTATTTTAGTTTAAAAAGTGTTCTTATTATAGTTTAGATATAGAGCAAGAGCTGCCTCTAGCTCTCCCTGTGCCCAGCCGCTCATGAGGGGCCCAGGAGGCATGGCGGGTTCTAGCCCTGGCCTGCCACCCCAGCAGAGCCTCACAACAAGCCAGACGACCACCTCCTACTCCATGGGGCCTGCAGTTTTCCACATTTGGACTTCCCTCTCGTGACAACTCCACCCAGCAGACTAGACTATCACAGCCCGGCTCGCTCAGCCGCCTATCGGCCACGCAGTTCATCAATAAATGCTTTATTTAGAGGTGACTACAAGAGTATGCCACCCACACGGCAAGCCTGGCAAGCTGTTCATGTCATATTTGATATGCCAAATACCAGTAACATTTATATTAGGTCATTCCCATGACCTAATATAATGGTTTGAGGCTCTTTATGTTCCTGGAGCAAGTGGATGCCTTTGGGTTCTACTAGCATGAAACAGGACATAAGGAGATATTACTGGTGCCGCTCCAGCAAATAGATGAACAACGGGAAGATAGATAGTGATAGTTTAGATAGCATATTAATACTACTAGTACTAGTATGTTACTTCTATAATAAGGAATATTAGGAATTAATATTAGTATTCTTATTCCATGAATAAGTGACCATACCAAACACTACCAAAATACTCAAGAAATGGCCAAAGTCACTTCAAGTTCACCTCTACGTTCCTTCAAACCCCTCATTTGGCAATCTCAGTTATATAACCCAAAGTCAAGGGATTTTTATCATCCTTACTTGATATTGCTCGTTCCCATGTTTAATTTCTATGTATACCACAGATGAGTGAGATCACTCATCTGATATTTGCCCGTGATTCTGGTTCACCTATAGATGCTGTCTGATAGATTTGCCCAGAGGGTGTGTTGTAAATGTGGTCGATTCCCTGGAACTGACTAGCATTACTAATTCTCAGAATCACTTCAACCACAGAAACAGGATACGTGAAGGATTTATGATTTTGACTATTGAATTCTTCCACTAGATTTCAACACAGCCATGACCCATAGCCTATAGACTTAAAAGGTTTCAACCACAAGTTAAAAAATTACTTACAATTTTTTTAAGAAAATTGATTCTGATAAGTGACATTGTATGTGTGTGTATTTGTGTGTATATGTTTTCAAGTCTCAGTTGAATATAACTGTCCTATTAGCAATCTAAAATATTTATAGGCTACAAGTTGTGATGTTTTACTGCAAAAAATAAAGTCATTCGTCCAAAACTACTTTAGGTCTTTAAAACATGGTAATACAACCCCTTCTCAACTGTCTTTGATTTATCACAGTTCATTTGGAACACCATGACAAAGTCATCTATCTGACTTTAAAATCAGGAAAACACTTTCTCTTTTCAAGTAAAAATGAGAATGCTAGAAAATCAAATTCAAGCACTACAGAATTACAATGAAATTAAAAATTATTTCAGTAAGTGATGTCAAAAGCACAAGAAAAATCACTGTATCATTGTCTTCCCATTCATCATCAATTGGCTCGAGCGGGCACCAGTAACATCTCCATATGACCTGTCTCATGCAAGTAGAGCCAAGGGCACCTGCTTGCTCCAGGAACATAAAGAGCCTCATACCATTCCATCAGGTCATGGGAATGAGGTCTATAATTGTTACTGGTATCTGGCATATCAAATACGACACGGGTAGCTTGCCAGGCTCTGCTGTGTGGGTGGCATACTCCTGTAGTCATCTCAAAATCCAGCATTTATTGATGAACCATGTGGCCGCTGGTCTGCTGGGTGGAGTTCTGATGAGGGGGAAGTCCGATGTGGAAAATGGAGGCCCTCATGGAGTGGGGCGGGGGTTGTCTGGCTTGTTGCGAGGCTCTGCTGGGGTGGCAGGCCAGGGCTAGAACCTACCATCCCTTCCGGGCGCCTCATGAGCGGCTGGGCACAGGGAAAGCCAGTAGCAGCTCTGCCCCATGTCTGTGAGTCTCGCTATGTCTGTGAGTCTGTGAGTCTGCCCCCATGTCTGAGGTCATACTCGCTGGGGCATTTCATATTAAAAATGAAGATGAAAAGTGAAGAGAGAATACATTAATTACTCATATAAAGAGGAAAAGGGAACTTTAATATGGATGCTATAGATATTTAAGTTATAATGAAGGGGTGCTATAATAACTTAACAAATATATGTGGTGGTTTAGATGAAATGGCCCTATTGTTCTAAATATGTAAAAATTGCCCATATTTACTCAGGATAACATAGATAGCTACTAAATATTTTAACTGTATACTTAGAACCCTCCTAAAAAAATAAGCTTCACATTCAGTTTCATTGATCTCTATCACTATCCTCCTGTTGATCATCTATTTGCTAGAGCAGGCACCAGTAATTACAGTTTCACTGATAAATTCTATAAATTAATAAATCAACTCTATATGAGTTCTTCCAAAATATTTTTAAAATATTTTATTATACCAATGTGAAATATACTATTACAAAGATGTTCATTTTGGTTTTCAGTCATACAGTGTTCCAGCACCCATCCCTCCACCAGGGCCCATTTCCCACCACAAATATCCCCAATTCCCTCTACCCTCCCTTTCTCTCTTCCTTCTCTTACACATTGTGATTTACAATACATAGTTTTAGAGGTTATCATGTGTATTCCTTTGTGTATATTCAATGCTCAGTTCTAGGCTAGTATAATCATTTCCAATGATTATTAACACACTCTTCCCTTCTCTGTCTTACCTAACCTCTGATTCCCCATTCTCAAATGCATGATCATTAATCTTTGATAATGGAGCAAAAGGTAGAAAATGGATCAAGGAAAGCCTCCTCAACAAGTGGTCCTGGGAAAACTGGGAAACTACATGCAAAAAATGAATTTGGACCTCTGTCTAACACCATGCAAAAAGTCAAATCAAAATGGATTAAAGATCTCAACATCAGACCTGAATTCATAAAGTACATTGAAGAAAATATAGGAAAAATCATCTATGACATTGAAGCTAAAGGTATCTTCAGGGATGAAACACCAATAACAAAACAAATGGAAGCAAACGTGTAAAAAATAAAAAGCTCCTATACCTCTAAAGAAACAGTGAACAAGATACAAAAGACAGTCCAGAGAGTGAGAAAGAATATTCATCCAATACCCATTTGATAAAGAGTTAATATCCAGGATATATCAAGCACTGGTAGAACTTCACAAGAAGAAAACAGCCAACCCCATCAAAAATATGGGGAGAAAAACTAAAAGAAAATTCGACAAGGAAGAAATTTAAATGACCACAAGGCATATGAAAAATGCTCATCATCACTAATCATCAGAGAGATGCAAATCAAAACAACAATGAGGTATCATTTCACACCACGTAGACTGACACACATCCAAAAGAGCAAGGGCAACCAATGCTGGCATGGATGTGGGGAGAAAGGCACTCTTATTGGTGGGAATGTTGACTGGTACAGCCTTTTGAAAACGATATGAACATTCCTCCAAAAAACTAGAAATTGAGCTCCCATTTGAACCAGCCATACCACTCCTGGGAATATACCCTGGGAAGCCAAAAACTTACAATAGAAACACCATCTGTGCTTTTATTTTCATAGCAGCACTATTCACAATAGCCAGAATCTGGAAACAACCAGAGTGCCCGAGAACAGATGAATGCCACAGGAAATATTTTTAAAAGCAACTATTCCTTACTCATCTATAAGGAAAAAAAATCACTGATAGTAAAACCAAAGCAAAAAGATAACAAGCAAATAATGCAACAATATGAAAATAAATATCAAAATCCTTAATCAAATAAATGAATTAAACTTAGTATCACATAAATATTTACTAAATATTGCTATGGTTCATTCAAGAATGTACAACTGATTCACTATAAAATATTAAATGTAAACATTAATGTATTAACTATAATATAATATTCATAGCCTAAAGGATAAAAACTATAATAATCATTAATTGATTCAGTAAATAGCCCCAACAAGGATTAGGGCTCAGATCAAGAGATACTGAATAGGGTTTTTGGTTTGGGGACCACACCCTGCAATGTTCAGGGTTACTCCTGGCTCCGCACTTAGGAATTACTCCTGGTGGTGCTCCACAGACCATATGGGATGCCAAAAGATCAAACCAGGCGGGCGACATGCAAGACAAACATCCTATGGGTTTTACCATCACTCCGTGCACCCCTCCCACCTGTCCCCAAGAAGGTGAGAACAGCCAGCATGTCAAATCCCTTCATCCAATCCCTGCTACCACGTGCTCCTGTTCAGCTTCATCAGGCCCTGGTAGACTCTGAGCTCACAGAAGGTCCCTAAACTTCCAAGCACCACCAGGAATGGTATCCTCCCCAGGAAAAAGAAAGGTATTTAACTATTTAATATTTGTTATACATAAATTTAAGCAAATATTCATTTAAATAAAATTCCTAAAAGGTGATAAAGAGTATTTAAGTAAATACAAAATCTATAGTTAACACATACTCTAATGTAGGAAACAGTATTTTCCCAAATATAAATATCAAGTCTGGCTTGTCAGAGTCCCACTCTATAAGAATCCTATTTCTAGTACAGGTATGCTGGATTAGGCTGCTAAAGTCACCGGGCTCCCATGGAGATGAAGCTGGGGTCCTGTTTCCCCACTTCTGTCCCAACAGGGAGGCCCAGTGGACCGCCATAAACCGCTCCCAGGCTGTTGGCCAGGAACCAAAGACACAGATACACGGGGCAGAGATGCTACTGGCCCTCTCTGTTGCACATGGTACATCAGGAAATTCAAGAACTGAGAGCCTTCCTACTACCAAGAGTATCCCCACCTGCACGGCAAAGCCTGGAAAGCTACCTGTTTTGTAGTCCATATGCCAAAAACAGTAACAATAATAGACCTCATTCTCATGACCTGAAGGAATGGTTTGAGGTTCTTCATGTTCCTGGAGCGATCAGAGGCCCTTGGGCTATACTAGCATGCAACATGGAAAAATGGAGATGTTAGTGATGCCCACTCAAGCAAACCAATGGACAAAGGGAATACAAGTATTACAAGTGACAAATATCCAGGAATTTGTTCTACTCTCTTTTCCCTAGCAAATTTTGCATTAATAAGAAAAATAAAAAAGCAGAAAATTGGGAAAGGAAGAAATGCTTACCGTTTTGCAGATGACATTATTGCCTACCAAGAAAGTTTCAACAAATCTTCCAAAAAGGATTCCAAGAACAGTGATATTAACAAGATGCAAATGCAAAGTCACCATGCAATATTCAATATCAATCATATATGTCTATAAATTATCAGCTATCTAAGTAAATCATGGACTAGGACTATGTGCTATAAACTATAATGTTGATAATAAAATGAATAAAATAATGATATATGTGTGGATTTGAGATTCAAAATAGCACAAATTCTACAGATTGATATGTAAAGTTAGTTCTCAATATATCAATATCTTTGACTCCGTTTTTCATACTCTTTTGTTTCTTTTTTGCATTGAGTCATGCACAGTCATGTTCAGGGCTTATTCCTGACTCTGTGCTCAGGCATCATTCCTGGCAGGGCATCATATGGGGTGCTGGGGATCCAAACTAGATTGAACAGATGCAAGGTAAGCACCCTGCCAGCTGTACTATTGCTCCAACCCCCCACTATTACTCTCTTTTCTGCTCTCAGTTTAAAACTTAAGTTTGCATCATGCCAAACAAACAAAACTCATGGTAACCAATATTTAAAAAAAAAAGTGTAAGCCTGAAAAAATGTTCTGGAATTTCATATGATCAGTGTCAAATGGAAACCGGTATCCTTGGTTGGATAACGCCAAGCCAAGAACATTCATTACATATGTGAAACAGGTAAATCAATAGTTCATCTCTTTAATGTCTCCTCAGCAAGGAAAGTTACAGATGAAAAAACAATGTCACTTTTGTATATCGTGTTCTATAGCAGCTAATACTTTTAAATGATCTGAGTTAGAAGCATACATTATCTGAAAATTTCCAACTTAACATGGGCTGAGAAATCACTTTATATGACCTAAAAATATGCAGAATAAATGTGATAACGTGAAACCCAATGCACACTTTTTACATATTTTACATGAGTGGTGGCTATTTTAAGTCCTTTTGTGTAATCTAAATTTAACATAATTTTTCAGAGATGGGAAACATACATTTGTATGCATGATTTTAAATGCATTGAAAATCTTAAATGTCAATGAGTTTTTCTTTTCTCATTTGAAACAGTAATACATTCCCAAATATGGTTGTATAATCATTGTGTTTCATTCAAAGAAAATGTCCACACAAAATCATCACAGGGCTTCCTGTAACAGCCTGGTATATTTTTTTTCCTTGAACACTATTCTTTTAACAGGGTTCCTTCTTCAATATTAATTAGTTTTCCAACACTTTTAAACAAGCATAAATATCAACAGATAATATTTAAGACATTTTGTATGGGGACAGAGTGATAGTGCAGGGGCTAAGGCACTTGCTTTGACTCAGTTCACAATTATTTTATTCACTGCACTACATAATTTCTCCAGAGCAACACCAAGAGTGACCCGTAAGCACACAGGCAGGAATAATCCTTGAGCATTGGTGGTGTTCCCCTACCACCCTTGCACACTAACAATCATAACAACAGTGAAAAACTGTCTAGAATAGGGTGGGGGCCCAAGCTGTAAAGCACATGACTAACATACTCCCGACCCAATGGCTATTCCCCCAATATGATAACCCATCTAGGTTGTCCTGGACAGTCTCCAGGGCCCAAGTACCAAGCACAGAATTCACCATAACTGCTGCACCGGACCCACACTGCTGTATCAAGCCTAACCAGGAATACCACCCCCAACTGTAATGCCTCTAGGAGTGGCTGGCATAAAATACACACACATTTTGTAAGTTTGTAATATAGTTTGAACATGCATCATATACACATGTCCTAAATTCAACAACACTGGCTTATCATATTTGTTGTATGCTCTTAAATTGGAATGACTATATCTAAAAAGTTCTCTTCTAAATCTTTTATGAGTGTCATGGGTGAGGCAAATGTCCTATCTACTGTACTGACTTTTGCACCAGCTGCAAAATTCTCTCTTAAATTAATTCCTACCTATATCCTTTCACTTTAAAATGTATTTGAAATGTTCTTTCCCCCCATGAGACATTCTCTGACTTCTTCAAAAATAAAAGTGGGTTTTTTAGGTATTTGTTTTATAAAAGTGGGTGTTTTAGGTCTTTGTTTTCTTTCCCCTTAAATTCTCTAGTCACCACTGGCAAATAATTCAACATAATCTAAGTCTTGCCTATTTTCTATCCTTTAGTAATTACAAAGGACACGGTCTCCTTTCTTGACTCTTTAACTTTATCCCTATCTAGGACATAAATAATTCAGTATAATCCTGCAAAAATGATGGAATATAAAATCATCCATGGTTTATAGGATGTGGTGTCTTTTCTTATACCTGTAATATTTATTTTAATAATTATAGCTTTGGTTTAAATTTATCTTCTTTCACACACAAAAAAGCCCTCATTTTAAGGTGCTGCTATTTCTGGGTGGGACAAAGGATTCAGTTCCAGTTGTATATTTATTATTTCTTATTACATACATCTTATTATTTCCTGAAGCATATAAAGGAGATTAGAATTAGCATACAGTCCCTGTATATAAATGTCTCTTGATAGCAAATTAGCAAGAGTTATGGTGAGTAATAATAAATATACATTATAAAATTATGAGGAAATTTGAAGAGGTAAGAAATATTAACCCATGAATCAAGTAGAATTAGAAGGACACTTGGATTTCTAAATTGATCCAAAGAGAAGAATCCTGCTATATATGGCAACTGAACCACTAAAATAAGGACCAGAGAGTCATATACAGACTTTAAACATAGTTAATGCTTACCAACTTTAAACCATATGATGTCAATTTATATGTCAGTTTGACTTTATGAAAAACATGAACTGTAGATATTATCAGTCTTTTATGTGATAGTGTTGTGGTTTTGCATTTCAAATTATGTGTTATTAGAGCTAATATAACAGAAATATAAATCCAGCGCTGTCTGCTGTTGATCCTGTTCACTGAAGTAAACCAATCTTGCTCTAGCAGACATTTCTTACAGAATAGTTACTTTTAGCAAAACCAAAGTGTTTCTTATTACATAATTACCCAATTCCACTCCTAAAGACTAACTGTTGATCACAATCAGTGTTGCCTGAGTGTAGATTTTAATAAACATTCTTCTATTCATTGTGAAGAGAGAGGCTCTAGAATTAGAATTCTTTTAGAACCTACTAATATCAACTCACTTAAAAGCCAACTGATTACACAGTTCCTTTTGGAATGTATATTAGTGATCACCATGAACTACTTAGAATATTTTCCCTGCTAAACATTATATCAGACTTGTCAATAATGCTTAAAAAAACTGAATAATCTGGAGTTGTGGGCCCTGGCCCACCACCTCGGCAGAGCCTCACAACAAGCCAGACCACCCCTCCCTCACTCCACGGGCGCCGCCATTTTCCACTTTTGGACTTCCCTCTCGTCAGAACTCCACCCAGCAGACCATCCCATCACAGCCCGGATCACCGACACCCACCCTGCAGCAGCTTTTTTCCTCAATCCGGCCCATGTATGCTGGTCCAGAGACTCTCACACATGGGGCAGAGCTATTCCTTGCTCTCCCTGTGCACAGCTGTTCATGAGGCAGTCGGTAGGCATGGCGGGTTCTAGCCCTGGCCCACCACCTCGGCAGAGCCTCACAACAAGCCAGACCACCCCTCCTCACTCCATGGGTGCCGCCATTTTCCACTTTTTGGACTTCCCCTCTCGTCAGAACTCCACCCAGCAGACCAGCCCATCAGCGGCCACGCGGCTCATCAATAAATGCTTTATTTGGAGGTGTTTAAAAGAGTTTGTCTCCCGCTCAGCAAGCCTGGCAAGCTTCTCGTGTTGTATATGATATGCCAAATTCCAGTAACAATTATATTAGGTCATTCCCATGACCTAATATAATGGTTTGAGGCTCTTTATGTTGCTGTAGCAAGCCGATGCCCCTGGCTCTACTGGCATGTGACAGGACATATGGAGATATTACTGGTGCCCGCTCTCTAGATCGTGATCGTGAATCTGGAGTTGGAGTAATAGTACAGTGCATAAATTGTTTCTGTGCAGGTAACCGGTCTGGATTCAACCTCCATACCCTGAGTTATCACAAGAAGTGACTTTTGAGCACAAAACCAGGAGTAAGCACCCCTAAGTGTTACCCTGATAAATAAAATTGATAAATAATATGGCTATAATACTTGGTACTCTTGGATTTCCCCATTATCTGGATTTATTTGATAGATCATTCTGACCACTCACATTGTCTCTTCTTTATCTCCTTTCAAATCTGGGAAGTTTATTTTTTTCTTGTTTGTTTGCAGTACCAAAGATCAAATGTAGGATCACACATGCAAAACGTTTTTTTCTATCACCAAGCAACATCCCGTGTCACTTTAATTTCTCTAAGAGGAGAAAACACTGTTCCTAAATAAACAACAGTATTTTTTGGGTGAGAAAACACACTAGGTGGTGCTCAGGGGACCTGGACACAGGGGATCAAACCTGAGTAATTAGCATGCAAGGAACATGCTTTTATCTTTGACGGAATTTCTCTGGTGCAGAGAAAAGTTCTTTGTCTAAAGCTGTATTTTTATTCATTAGAAATGAATGTTCTTTAAATATTCTTTAAGCCCATTTACAGGAAATCATGAACTTGTATAAGTAACTGAACCAATTAAGTCACCATTCCAATTTAGTTATCTGGCAGTTATAAAATATATGCCAATGGTAAATCGGGTCCATTAGTTGACTCATTGGTCCCTTTTTATTTTCCTTGGATTATAAATCAAATTTACCAATTCACATTCCTTACATGGGGCAGACATGGGGAAGAGCTGCTACTGGACAGACATGGGGCAAAGCTGCTACATGGACAGACATGGGGCAGAACTGCTACTGGCTCTCACTGTGCCCAGCCACTCATGAGGTGCCCGGGGGTGGGGGATGGAGGGTTCTGGCCCTGGCCCGCCACCCCAGCAGAGCCTCACAACAAGCCAGATGACCCCCACTCCATGAGGACCTCCATTTTCCACATCCGGACTTCCCCCTCATCAGAACTCCACCCAGCAGACCAGCCTATCACAGCCCGACTGCGCAGTGCATCAATAAATGCAGGATTTAGAGATGACTACAAGAGTATGCTACCCGCACGGCAGAGCCTGGCAAGCTACCCGTGTCGTATTTGATATGCCAGATATCAGTAACAATTATAGACCTCATTCCCATGACCTGATGGAATGGTTTGAGGCTCTTTATGTTCCTGGAGCAAGCAGGTGCCCTTGGGCTCTACTTGCATGAGACAGGTCATATGGAGATGTTACTGGTGCCCGCTCGAGCAAATCGATGATGAGCGGGAAGACAGTGATACAGTGATACATTCCTTAAATATTACAATGCATTTCTGCGTCTCTTAAGGAATCAAAATATGAAGAAATATGAAGTACCGTCCCAATTTCTTTCTTTTTTTTTTTTTTTTTGCTTTTTTGGGTTACACCCGGCGATGCTCAGGGGGTTACTCCTGGCTCTGCACTCAGGAATTACTCCTGGCAGTGCTAGGGGGACCGGGAATCGAACCCAGGCCGGCATGGGCCGGCAGCATGCAAGGCAAACGCCCTACCTGCTGGACTATGGCTCTGGCCCACCTTCGCAATTTCATGCCAGCCTGAGACCCGCTTCTCCTTGCTGTTCTCCCTTCACTTGCTCTGTCATTTATTCTTCAGCTCTCACTGCCATCCTTTGTATCAGGTCTCCATTTCTTCTCCTCTCTGGCATGAATACCCTTTTCTATTATTCCGCAGAGTTAGTTTATCCCCACCCCTCCTTTAGATCTCAACTCAAATAATCTAAACCTACTAATCCTAACCTTGCAATCTCCCTCAGAGACTGTATCACCACTTGTATCTTTAATTGTGTTTCTTCACTAGCTGAGTGAATGTCTCATTACACTGACATATTTCTCTCACAACAGAATCATCTTTCTTCCTCTTATTACACCATTACATATTTATCCAGCACCTAGTAAGGTGCAAACACTGTTGTCGGCATTGTTGGTATCAGTGAATAAAGGCCTTAATTTCATGTTATAATTTACTGTTAGGAGTCTAAAATATATATACATATATACAAATAAATATATATATACATATATGTATATATATAAATATATACATATATATATAAAGCTCAATCAATTTTGATGATTAGCATAGTAGAAGAACTACAATATTTTAGAAAGTGACCACAAACACTGAATTGAGGCTACTACAGTACTGCTTATGGGAAATAGAGACTATAAACCTGCCAGTTTCTGACAGCATTTTTTGTGGGAATTTGTCCCTCAAACAAACAAAAAAAAAGACAAAGATGGGATATGTCCCTAGGTAAAATAGTTTGGATTTATAAGGAAAAGCTTTTTCACATGTTTACCCGGAAAGAATAAAATAGAATGAAAGAACAGAATAAATGACAGATATCTGCCAACCAAGAAATGTACTCTGCCAGGCAAATGTTCTATGCCAAGCAAGCGTAGAATAAGACTGCTAAGAGTCATAGATGTAGGAGCAGCATGGACAAAAATATTAAGCTATCAGGACTTGATGCTATTTTAAGGGTGACTGCTGATATGTAAAATGCACTACTCTCTGTTCTTCAAATGCCTATTGCATGCTGATAGGCTTACTAATTGTCCTTAAAGTCTATTAACAATGGCTCACCAGTTGGGGGCTTATGGGAGTGAGGCAGCCATACTGTATTGAATAGTAGTCATCTTCTGAAAAGAACTGTGTTTGCCCAGGTGGCCTAAAGCTTGAACATAATGCATTTTGTTGGACTTCTTATGTCTTCGGTCATCTCCTTCTATGTGTTTGTCTAATTCTCTGTGACTGACTGTTGGATGACAGGCTTAGCTAGTTTGGGAGACTTGCTGTTTTACCCACTGACAGGTTAATCTACTTACATGCTCTTAAGCCAAGAGCATGTAATTCATCATTCTAATGATATCTCTCTTCTATGAAAACACGGATAGAGGGTGTGGCAGTTACAGAGTCACCTGGACTCTGAATAACTTCTGACTTATTATACATCATCTACTGAGACTTCTATGTTTTCTAGATTGGGTACAGCTCCTCTTTATACCCACTGCATCCAGCATGGGATAGTTAAAATTTACCAGGAGATTACCACCCTGGCTACATTAAGACTATCTTTAAGATTATAGGAAGAATCATACTAGTTTGCCCTCATGCAGGTGAGTGTGATCCTTTCAGTATACGGTGAACAAGATACTCAGAGTCACCCTGGTGCAGATAATAAATAAGAAGGACCTTGTGGATACCATGTAGATTACTTGAAGCCCATGAAATTATGATGCATCAGCCCTCTCTCTCTCAATGTTTTACTTAAGAGATAATCTCAGAAGAAGGGATTAGTCCTTGGCGTAATCCTTTGTTTATACCTCTAATAGGGTGTGGCACCATCCTTCTACACTCTGTTTGGGGTTCTTTGTTGACATGACCCTCCCTGTCACAGATAGGATTACTTTGGTGTATATAAGGGGACTAACTCGAAGCCCCTTCTCCTTTCCCCCTTCTTTTGGGTAGGGGAGATTCTCTCGGGTTAGATCCTCTCTCTCTTTGGTGGGAGACTTGGGCTCTCTTGTATGGTCTAAGTTCTGACCAGAACTAGACTTCTTTCATTATATTGTATTGCAGTGTTAGAGCTTTTACACTATTAAAAGTCTTTTTTGGAACTGTGCCATTCTCATGAGTTTTCATCCATTCCCCGGAGGCGTTGGAGGTAGAAGAGAACTTCTGTCCTGATGCTGTCAGAGACCCCACTGACATCCCCGACAACTGACCTCTGCTGGATGAAGGTTGAAGGAACCAATCAGATTGTAATAGATTTTCATCAAGTAATTAATATATTGCCTTGATGTATGTCTTTCTGTTTAAATAAACCTTTATTTAACTATATATTTTTGACACTGAATATAATCACAATCACAATCACAATCTTCCCATTCATCATCTATTTGCTAGAGTGGGCACCAGTAATATCTCCATATGTCCTGTCTCATGCCAGTATAGCCAGGGGCATCGGCTTGCTACAGGAACATAAAGAGTCTCAAACCATTATATTAGGTCATGGGAATGACCTAATATAATTGTTACTGGTATTTGGCATAACAAATACAACACGAGCAGCTTGCCAGGCTTGCCGTGTGGGAGGCATACTCTTTTAAACACCTCCAAAAAAGCATTTATTGATGAACCGACTGCCTCATGAACGGCTGGGCACAGGGAGAGCAAGGAACAGCTCTGTCCCATGTCTGAGAGTCAGCCCTCTCTCTCTCCAATGCATTTTGTTGGATCTTATGTCTTCGGTCATCTCCTTCTATGTGTTTGTCTAATTCTCTGTGACTGACTGTTGGATGACAGGCTTAGCTAGTTTGGGAGACTTGCTGTTTTACCCACTGACAGCTTAATCTACTTGCATGTTCTTAAGCCAAGGTTCATTCTAATGATATCCCTCTTCTATGAAGACACTGATAGAGGGTGTGGCCTTTACAGAGTCACCTGGACTCTAAATAACTTCTGAATTATTATACATCTTCTGAGACTTCATGAGGCAGAACTGTTCCTTGCTTTCCCTGTGCCCAGCCGTTCATGAGGCAGTCGGGAGGTATGGCAGGTTCTAGCCCTGGCCCACCACCCCGGCAGAGCCTCACAACAAGCCAGACGACCCCTCCCCGCCAATCCACGGGCACCGCCATTTGCCATTTTTCACATTTGGACTTCCCTCTCCTCAGAACTCCACCCAGCAGACCAGCCCATCACAGCCTGGATCATCGACACCCACCCTGCAGCAGTTTTTTTTCCTCAATCTGGCCCAGGTATGCTGGTCCAGAGACTCTCAGACTGAATATAATATTTAGTGTAAACATCTACATTATGGCTGATACTACTTTAATTCAAATAAAAGTAGTATAATTAATACAGCTTAATTTAAAATAATGAACAAAAAGTATAAAACTGAACAAAGATATGAAACTAACAGATTGTAAAATGACACGAGTTTTGGCATGAAAACTGAAATAAGGTAGAGCATCCTTTGTTTGACCTCAACTGGTAACAGAATATCAGGCATTTAATTATTTTCTGCTCCACTTTATATCTCTATTATTAGAAATAAAAATGCTACAAGCATTTATTTGAGGAACACAAATACTCTTTAAAAAGTGGGAGAATTTACAAATTTGGAATATGTGAATAATAGCTATTCAGCTATAATTAGTGATGATTAAAGTGTAAGAAATTCTATAAAGAGAAATACTAATGAATTCAAAGGCAGAATTAAAAGAATAAATGTGTTGCTCTGCATGGCCTTGAGAGAAGGTCTCTCTTACATAGTGAAATTTATATAAAACAAGTTGTGAAGGCAGCCGGCTGGGTTGGACTGAGGGTCAGTGGGGGGAGCCTGGGAATGTAAAAGGAAGCCTCAGTTTATCCTTGTCAGCTGCTGTAAGCAGTCCCGTTTTGACTGCCCCACCTTGAAATTTTTACTTCCTGAGAATTCTTGGTCTTTTTCTGATAGAGAGTTAACAATTGTTCAACATGGCCAGACCAAGGATCTATTAGGTACTTGGTATCTACCATAACACTAGTCAGTTGATAAGAAAAGCAAAAATCCCAATTTTCATTTAAAAAGGGTCTATAGGAATACTTTTACTTTTACCTTCCCTGCATTCTCTGTAATGCAGTTTTCCTATTAAAACCCCACAAGCGAGCCATAGTGAACTTAGTCCTATACCTTCTTCCCATCAGGGGAGTTACTTTTCTTTCTCTTCTACTTTCTAATAAAGTTTTCTACTTTCCAACTCTGAGTCTGAGCATCTTTGTTACTCAATACTTTCATTCTTGAAAATATTGAAGATGCTGGAGACCGTGGACCAACACAGAGACCCAATGTTGCCACTCCTCCATCAGGAACACGAAGGGCAAGAAGTTGACACAAGTGATGGGGATTTGGTGCTGGACTACTGTATAAGTGGGATTCAACTATGGAATAACTTTGCAAATCATGGTGTTTCAATAAAATTTTTAATATCTAGTAAAATGAAAGAACCATGCATTTATTTGTGGAGAAGAGCACAACGAGCTAACTGAAGATGAAGGGCAATATCTGGGAGAATAAATGTACCTGCCGTGAAATGAGGTGGACAGAGAAAATGCCAATTACATAATGGGGCTATAGAAGAGAGTGGATCTGCCATATTGGCCATATTTGATATCATTATTGGGGCTTTGATGTCTACCAAGAATTAGATGAAGATGTGCTAATGTATTTTTGATCAAGGAAGTATCAATATGTAAAATTTATAAAGAAATTCTGGGTTTGGTGGAAATAAAAGGCAACAGTTATTGGACAATGAATCTAATTAGATTGATATTACTAGGTTAATAACAGTATTCTAGATAAGAAAAATTTATGACATATTCTACATATGAGTAGTGATATCATTTTGAGGTCATGGAATTGGTAGCATTATTCAGAACTACCATTAAAGATGTTATAGTGTGTGTGTGTGCGCTTGTGTGCATGAGAGAGAGAGAGAGAGATTAGAAAGTTCAAGATTATGAGAGAGAAAGAGAGGAAGAGTCATGGGGGAAACTGACTAATTGTAATTTTCTCCCTTAGCATATCAACCAAATGTAAGAAGCTAACATTTTGTGGATGGAGAGAAAGGCAAATAAAGAAGCAGAAGCATTTGTTAACAGATACACAAGGGATGAGTGAAAAATAGAAGAGGTCTATAAAGTTGAAAGAAGTTGCCCATTCTGCATAAGGCAGTCTAAAGATCTAGTTTATATGAACCAGTTTAAGCAGGATTTTAAAACCAAGTCTGAAGGCTGGAGTGATAGTACAGCAGGTAAGGTGTTTGCCTCACAGATTTGATCCCCAGCATCCCATAAGGGCACCCTGGTATAACTAGAAGCACTTCCTGAGTGAAGATCCAGGAGTAAACCTTGAGGATCGCAGGTATGACTCCAAAAGCCAAATATGTAAATGAATAAATCACTGTATCACTGTCTTCCTGTTGTTCGATTTACTCAAGCAGGCACCAGTAACATCTCCATATGTCCTGTCCCAAGAAGTGTAGCCCAAAGGCATCTGCTTGCTCCAGGGACAGGAAGAGCCTCAAACCATTCTTCAGGTCATGGCATTGAGGTCCATAATTGTTACTAGTTTTTGGCATATCAAATAAAACACCAATAGCTTGCCAGGCTCTGCCATGTAGGTGGTATACTGTCAGTAGAAGGCTCTCATCTCGAGCATTTACTGATGAAACTTAAAGGGGAAAGATCAGGTTTTCTCTTGGGTGGAGCTCTGGGGAACTATGGAGTCTGGATGTTGAGAATGACTGACCTCATGATGTGTGGGTTGCTCTGGCTTCTTGCTAAGCTTACTGGGATGACAGGTATCAGTTAAAACCTGCCAAGAACTGTATATAGTGTATAAATATGAAAGATCCTGGGAAGGACTTGATCCAAAAATCAGTATTACCTAAGAATGTCGGCGCAGGAGCAGAGCGGCCACCCACCGACAGAGCTGTGGGTCTAGTGTGGGTCTCTCTTCCGGGGTAACTGGCATGGAGGTGGAGGAAAGGGCAGAGGGGCCCAAATCTCTGCTTCAAGTCCGGCCAGTGTAGCCCCTCCCCCACATGTGTGAGCGATCCCTTGGAGCAATGTTGGACCGCAATCCAATATAATAAATGAATTCTAGCTCTAGTCAGAACTTAGACCATACAAAGAGCTCAAGTCTCCCACCAAAGAGAGAGAGGATCTCATCCAAGAGGAGTCCTACCCAAAAGAAGGGGAAAAGGAGAAAAATAATTTATTCATTTATCAAAAAATGAATAAATATTTAAATCAATTAATTAATCATAACCAAGTATGATTATTATTAAGCTATATTAATTTTCTACATTATAAACACTTGTGGACACCATTATTTTATTCATAAGACCTTAATTCTCATGAAAAAGCACTTTTAAAATACTTGCCAAATGTTTTCTTCAAACTACCCTATCATAATTTTACTTTGATACTTCTGATTTCTTAGAGTAACTTAGTTATCATTGTCCAATAATTTCTAGTTATTAAATATTTTAAAAGCAACCATAAGTTCAACTAACAACTTGAAATAGGTAGGCATGGTTATGATTATTCCTTATTTTAATGAATTTTTTGGAACTAAAACCTTGAAAGAATTACTTTTTACTAATATCAGATAGAAGATGTGAAATATCTGACAATGAAATATCACACCTGTCTTTCAAATATCAGTACACTGAGAAATGGTGCTTCTGAGTAACTCAAGTCACTATATTTCTACATTTATTCTTCAGTCTGTCTCAATTGTGTAACATCACAAATGCTTTGTCATAGTATTCTTATTTCACAATGAAGGCTACCTTCATTCTGTAACACTATCAGGAAAAAGAATTTAACTAAGGTCCCTCACTAAGTGGAAGAATAGAATATCAGCTATTCTCAGATATTAGCACATTCTTTATAATCAGCAGAGGATGAGGGTATTCATTTTGAGAAAACTCCTTAAAGCTGAAGGACTCTAATTAGGAAACGAATCTGAAAGCAGAGGTCTATGCTCAAATAAGTTACAGGTTAAAAAATGACAATTTGTTAGTTATAGGAAATAAGCTGTGAGCTGGCACAAAGAGAAATTTGCTCTGATTGAGGTGGGCAGGGCATAAATCCAAAAAATTTCCCTATAAAACTGTTTTAAATACAAAGCCTAGATTGTATTTATGGCAGCAATGTACCTTATTCTATATCAGCTTAATTAGTTGTATGATTTTCTATGTCCATTATCTTTTCTAGATGTGCTGTTAGCTGATAGGAGAGAAGCTGGGCATGGTGATAAGAATAAATATTAAGGCAAGAGAAGCCCTATATCTATGAAGTGATTTGTTACAAATTCCTTTTCCTGACTGTCCCTCCAGGCCAGCTAAATCAGAATTCACAAGGAAAGAACCCACAAATAATTATTCCTCAAAAATATTCCAGCATTTCTCAGGTCACTAAAAGGTGATTCTTTTGCTCAAACGGATGATTAAAAGAGCAAGTAAACAAACTCAAAAGATTGCCTTTATCATTATTCTTTGCTACATAGTCTCATAATAGATTATCTTCTGCTGAATATTCTAAATCAATGTTTTATTTAATTTTTCTCATGAGTTTTTCTACAGATTTTAATGTCTTCATAATCACTCCAATAATAGAAAGTTATTTCTAAACCTTAAAAAGGTGCATTTGGACAATTCCTTACTAGCTCTATCCACTTATCTTTAGAGCTTTAATTCAAAGTCAATTTTTCCCTGGAAAATTTTCTTTAATGTCACCCCTGTAATAAATTAGGTGCTCCTCATCTTGTTTCTAAATACCCTGTATTTACTTCAGAATACTCTTATAGAATCATTTATTTTCTTCTCTATTTTCTATGCCAAAGATCCTTCATTTCAGATTTTGTATTATTTGTCATTCATATTTTTTACTTCTAGCTTCTGAACCAGCACCTGGAACATGATAAATACCCAATAAATGCTAGTTCAAAAACAAACATGCACACATGAATAAATGCATAAAATTATGATCCTGAAAGGAACATTCAAAAAGGCAAACCTGAACCATAATTTTAGGAACCAAACTTTCATTCTCTTGTTGACACATAAGGACATAGACATATCTAAAAGCAGTTCAGATTATCAAAATCACAGAACCTTGAGAAAATAAAGCTCAATTGTTATCTTGTCACAGTATCCATTCCCAAAGCAACTGAAAAAAAAAAAACTAGACCCACTATTCTCTGCTGTGATTCCAAGGTAACCAACGTTTTAGAGTGCTACCAATGGAACTGAGAAATGAGTGTACATTGAATGGGATTCTTATTTTCCATGCAATGTACAGACCATAAAATATAATTAAGCAATTGAAAATGAAGTAATGAAAAATAACCAAACGCCAAGGAAAGAAACTCTGAATTATATTTCCTCTATTAGTCTTCTGTGCTCTTAGAGAATAACATCTTACAATATGGAGATTTTTCTACCATATAAAATGAGTATTTCAATGTATATGTAAAATGAATATGCTTTAATATATTTACTGCATATCTGCTATAGTAAATGTATTTACATATTACTTGTATCACTTGTCTTCCCATCATTCATCAATTTGCTCGAAGCGGGCACATGTAACGTTTCCATATATCCTGAACATCTCCATACGTCCTGCATTTACATATACACAACATAAATGTATACATAATTTCATCAAGTTTAAGGGAGAGTTTTTTCCAAATGATATTTTAGATTGTGAAATTGTGTACATCATCAATAGAGGACAATATTCTCATCCTATTTCCAGTGGGTAGCTAGTGGAGTGTCACCAGCTTAGACAGTAATCAGTTTCAGTTTAGTTGCTTTTCCACAAATCTCCAATTAAATATAGCCTCTTGTTGACTTAGTAGAACCAAAGAAAATTAAACATGTTTCTCAGCATATATTTGCTAAAATTTAGTAAGATATAGATTAACACTTGATGGCTCCCTGAAAAAATCCATTAGTAAGAGATATCTGTCAAGGATAAATATGAAAAGAATTGATCAAGATTTACTAAGATAGTAACCTAGCTAAGAATTTCCCCTTAAAATTTTTCTTTTTTTTTCTGTCCCAACTTAGGAAAAAACAAACAGAACTTTATCCGGTGCATAATTTACACACACTTTCAAACTATCCCTAGTGATTCTCATTTTGATAGATGGTTACAAAATAGCAACAAACCAAGGCAGAATAGAATACACCTTATTTCGCCATTTTAGTTTGGAGCTACAAAATTAACTTGTACACTAATAATTCAGTACATGATTTTTCTCTTTTTAGGATACCCACTTTTAAACTGACAACTTTAAGATGATATGGGATCACAGTTCCCCACTGGGAACATTGTGTAAATATTGGAGCCAGAAAAAATCTGTTAGCAGAGAATATCAGCAGCACCTGGGGACCATTGTCTAAATTTATAACCTGAGACATGAAAAAGGTGCTCTGGCAGGATTATAATTCATTAAATTAGGGATCCAGGGAGAAAATATATAATTAGAATGCATGTAAATTGCAACATATAAAAAGTATGACTAAAGTCGAAGTTTGAGTTGGGCCACATGCAATGGTAGTGAGTGGCTATTCCTAGTTTTGAGCTCAGGGGTCACTCCTGGTGGTATGTGGAATCAAATAAAGATCAGCTTCAGGCAAGACAAGCACCTTAAATACTGTACTCCCTCTTTGGAGTCAAGTGTATTGATTTTAACAAAACGGGAGGCAACTAAGGGGAAAGATTATTAACAATGATCCCAGTATGCCATATTAGCAAAATAATTTTAACCACTATTAATTACATTGTGATTAAGTGAAATTTCTTTAATTATTATTGCAATCAATAAATTCCAAGACTTTTAAATTGACAATGTTTATATATAAAAACTTTTTTTAAAGTCTCAACCTATACAGCAGGAGCTATTGTCACTCAGACTGTTTCATTAATTTAAAATTTGTTTTTGATTGAAGAAGTAATATATACTAGTAATATATATATCTTCAGTAATTTGACTGAAGATTATAAAGTGACTTAAATGATTCCTTAATTGATATCTATGGTGTCCAAACAACTTACATATAAGAAGCTTAATAACTCATTTCTTGGCTAGAAATAATCTACACTTAATATATAACGTGCAAGGAAATGCATTGGGAAGATAATCTATACCCTATTTCTTGCTTTATAATTAATGTTAATGTTGCATGGCCTGCATTTTGGCACATGCCTATCAGATTTTTAGTGTTAGTATAGATTAGATGTATTCCTATTCATTTAGTCATCTTGTTTTAGTGGAAAGCAGATATTTAGAACAATATGAATATTGCTAAGTGCTTTCGATTACTAAATAGCCAAACAATTTACTGTGATGGTACTCAATTATTTTATAGATAAGGAAATAGATTTTAAGAAAGATTAAAAATATGTCCAAAGTCAGCGAGGTAGTATACAGTGCCTGGACACTTAACTATGATGCCATCTAACACATTTTTTATATTTACTTTCTCCCCCTATCTCTCCTTCACTTTTTTTTTAATACTTCTCTGTACCCCCCACAGTACTAACATGTAAACTCCCAACTGTTTTTTCCTTCCTTCTCCTTGTTGACCTGATGGGCTGAGCTCAGATATATTAAATTCAGAGCAAATGTGCTCATAGACCTCAAACCAAGCACTCTGTCTTGAAGAAAAAAAATTACTGATAAAGGTTTCATCATAACTTCCTAGGAAATTCTGCTAAAGCACTTCATTCTCATGGAAATGGGAAGCTTCCATATAGTGAGCTGATATTCCCTCATACTCCTTCTCACCTCTTCTACTTCTTTTTTATCCTTTATGTTCTTTTACCTGTACCTGTCTTTACTTCTATTCAGCCTTACACAATAAAGTCATTAATTTATTTTAATTTTTGTTCTGTTGTTTTACTTCATTTGTTCTTTAATTCACATTGTCTGGAAAATGCCCAACCCAGTCTGTTCATGTCTGAACGACCTGATCTACTCTACTGGTCTCCATGTTATCATGCCAACTCCTACTTGGACCAGTCAAAAGCAGGTTCTAATATTTTTGGAATGATATTATGGGTACTTACACATCACATATTGCATTGTACCTCTCTGATCTTACTAACTCTGTGTCCTAGTGAGAGTGGCATTAACTGAAAGTAACCACTCACCAAATGCCCAGTGCTAGATAATCTGAGCAGAAATCTTGAACTGTGCCAAAATAGTAGTAAAAACAGCAAGAAATCTCATTGCTCAGTTCTTATACACTCCTGGAAGTTTTTTTGCATGTACATTTTTTTTCTAGAGATGCTATAACAAACCAGAATAAGTAACAAAAATTTATTTTCTTAACTTGGAATTTAGATGTCTAAAATTGAAGTGTCATGAGGCTGGAGCGATAGCCCAGAGGGTAGGGCATTTGCCTTGCATGCGGCCAGCCCATGCTAGCCCGGGTTCAATCCTTGGCATCCCATATGGTCCACCGAACACCACCAGGAGTAATTCCTGAGTGCAGAGCCAGGAGAAACCCCTGAGCATTGCCGGGTGTGACCCAAAAAAAAAAAAAAAAGTGTCAGCTGGAAGGGTTCCTTTAAAAGACAAAGGAAAATCTATTCCTCCTAACGTTGTTTGTCTATACCTCTGTTGGGCAATTTGTATTATTCTTTGCTTAACAATAGACAAGCCTATATCAGACTTCATATACTGGGTTATTCTCCCTGTATTCTCCTCTGGGTCCCGATCCTCCATTTCTGTGAAAAAAGGATTTCATTTATATTAGAAATAATAAATTCACTTCTATTTATTACCACTATCAAGACACTATTTTAAATAAAGCCACATTTTAAGAAGATATATTCTAAAGGGACCAAGTCTTCATTATAAATATATATATTTGCTTCCATTTGCTTGGTCAGTGGTGTGTCATCTTTAAAGATACTTTTAGTTTCGATGTCATAGAGCGTTTCTCCTATGTTTTCTTCAATGTACCTTATAGATTCATGTCTGATGTTGAGATCTATAATTCATTTTGATCTAATGTTTGTGCATGGCATTAAAAGGAGGTCTAAGTTCGTTTTTTACATGTAGCTGCCCAGTTTTCCCAACACCATTTGTTGAAGAGGCTTTCTTTGCTCCACTTAATATTTTTTGGTCCTTTATCGAAGATTAAGTGGTTGTAAATTTGAGAGTGTGTTTCAGGATATTCAGTTCTATTCCATAGGTCTACGGGTCTGTCTCTATACCAATACAACACTGTCTTAATTAAAACTGCTCTGTAGTAGAGCTTGAGGTTGGGGAAAGTGATACCTCCCATCTTCTTTTTCCCAAGGATTGCTTTAGCTATTCGTGGGGGTTTATTATTCCATACAAATTTCAGGAATGTTTGTTCAATTTCTTTGAAGAACATCATGGGTATCTTTATAGAGACCGCATTGAATCTGTATAATGCTCTAGGGAGTATTACCATTTTGATAATGTTAATCCTTCCAATCCATGAGCAGGGAATGTGTCTCCATTTCCCCAGGTCTTCTTTTATTTCCTGAAGTAACGTTTTGTAGTTTTCTTTGTAGAGATCCTTTACATTCTTTGTCAAACTGATTCCTAGGTATTTGATTTTCTGAGGCGCATTGTGAATGGGATAGTTTCTTTAATGTCCCTTTCTTCTCTTTCACTGTTTGCATATAGGAAGGCCATTGACTTTTTGGGTATTGATTTTGGACTCTGCCACTCTACTATAGGAATGTATTATTTCTAGGAGCCTCTTAGTAGAGAGTTTCGGGTTTTCCAGGTATAATATCATGTCAACTGCAAATAGTGACAACTTGGCTTCTTCCCTTCCTATCTGGATGCCCTTAATGTCTTTTTTCTTCTCTAATTGCTATGGCAAGTACTTCCAGTACTATATTGAATAGAAGTGGTGAGAGTGGGCAGCCTTGTCTTGTCCCTGATCTTAAGGGGAAGGCTTTCAGTTTTTCCCCATTGAGAATGATGCTCTCTGTGGGCTTGTAGTAGATGGCCTGGATTATCTTGAGGAAGGTTCCTTCAATCCCCATTTTACAGAGAGCTTTTATCATGAACGGGTGTGGTAACCAAGATACAAAGACAATCTGCAGAGTGGGAAAGGATATTTACCCAATACCCATCTGACAAGGGGTTAATATCCAGGATATATCAGGCACTGGTAGCCCTTCACAAGAAAAAAACAGCCAACCCCATCAAAAAAATGGGGAGAAGAAATGTACAGAAGCTTCCAAAAAAGAAGAAATTCGAATGTACAAAAAGGCATATGAAAAAGTGCTCTTCATCTTTAATCATCAGGGAGATGCAAATCAAAACAACAATGAGGTACCATCTCACACCACAGAGACTCGCACACATCCAAAACAGCAAGAACAACCGGTGCTGGCGTGGATGTGGGAAAAAAGGGACTCTCATCCACTGTTGGTGGGAGTGCCAACTGGTCCAGCCCTTTTGGAAAACAATATGGGCATTCCTCCGAAAACTAGACATTGAGCTCCCATTTGATCCAGCAATAGCACTCCTGGGAATATACCCGAGACCGAAAAACACATAGCAGAAACACTATCTGTACTTCTTTATTCATCTCTGCACTATTCACTATAGCTAGAATCTGGAAACAACCTAAATGCCAGAGAACAGAGGACTGGCTAAAGAAACTGTGTTTCATCTACACTATGGAATTCTATGTAGCTGTCAGAAAATATGAAATTATGAAATTTACCTGCAAATGGATGGACATGGAGCCTATCATGTTGAGTGAAATTAGTCAGAAGGAAAGGGACAGATATAGAATGACTGCATTCATTAATAGGATATAAATAGATACCAATGTTTTACTAAATGTGGGAAATGGTAATGGCAGATTAAAACTCACCATTGAATATAAGAGGCTTAAGTGATAAACTCTAAATATCTGCACTGCTAGCACAATGTGTAAAAAGAAGAGCGAGAGAGATGCAGAGACAGAGAGAGAGAAAGAGAGGAAACAGGGCTACCTGCTGTTGAGGCAGCCTGGGGGTGGTTGGGAGGGGGTGGGGTACATTGGTGGTGGAAATGGGGCACTGGTGGAGGGATGGGTGCTGGAATACTGTATAACCAAGAACCAATTGTGAACACCTTTGTAATTGTATGTCTCATGGTGGTATAATAAAAAATTAAAAAAAATAAATATATAATGCAATATATGTATATATGTATATATATACATATATATTAGTAGTAGGGAGGGCACAATTCAACCAATAGAGAGCATTTTCTCATTTAACATTTCTGTTGTTTAGAAGTAGGTTTAAATAACATTTGTAGTAACAGCTAAAATTTAAAAAATAAATAAAAAGACACTGAGACTTACAGAAAAATAAGTATATACTAAAATGTAAGACTGTACTGACATTTAGTGTACTAAAAAGTCACAGAATCAAAAAATATAAAATATATCCATTTTATATTTTTCCTATAAAACGGAGTCCAGGAATTTTGCTCAGAGGGCTAAATCCTGGGTTGAATTTCTTTGACCACAAATTCTCTGAACACACCCAATCACTACCACCTCTCAAAAACTAGTTTTCCAAATGAAGTCCCTCATTTAACACCTTGTTGCAATGTCACCCTCTTTGAAAAACAGATTTCTGGTCCACACAAGTGCAACAAACTGCATGGAAAGAACGTTCTGCATATTTGAAAGATGGTAGAAAATTACTTTGATGTGTTTTTTGTTGTGAGTTTAGCAATTAATTTGCTAATAATTTCTTGCATTCTCCTATGGCTAAAAATACCTTTCATTATGTTCAATACAAGGAAGAGCAAAATCTTTGACCTTTCAATTTGCTAAGCAAGAGGCCCAATACATAAACAAATAAAGCCAATCATGTCTTTAAAATGTTTCAAATAAATTCTGAAGTTTAATACCAGTCTGGACTCGCATCTTGCCCTAAGATACCTGATTTTACCCCAATCCTCTAAGCAATCAGCATAGTCTCCTTCCAGATACATCCCTTCGTCTAGGTTGTGCTGATGGACATTTTCTATTGTATCATCACAGGGCATGTTATGATGTCTACATAATTGCATAAATCTTCAGTAAACAAAGATGTGAGATGAGATTTTAAGTAGTTATTATTAAAGGGGTTAGCTATTCTGTACTGTAATAGGGGAATAAGAGAAAGAATGAGGTCTTAACAGCAAACTGACTGCTAAGCAAAAGTTTTCATCACTTGATATTATTAAATGTCAATTGTGTGCCATCCTGGACTGCTTGTCAAACTTCTCTTAGTTTCAAGGGAAAAGTCCAAAATTCTAAATGTGATATACAAAGATTTTCTTTTCTCTATAATCTTTAGCATCCTCTAAAATGTGTTCTCTTTCACATATTTGCAGTTGATTCCAGCCACTGACAAATCCCACTTGTCCATGCTTTGCCTAGCTTTGAATATTAGTATCATGACATGTTTTATATCCCACAAATTAATGCAGTCATTCTATATATGTCCTTTTCCCTACTGCATGTGTGTGGATGTCAGAGGTTAGGTAAGACAGAGAAGGGACCAGTGTGCTAATAATTGTTGGAAATGATGATACTAGCCTAGAACTAAACAAACATCCTTTTATTTAGACATTGATCACTTCACTTGACATCCCGTTACTTGACAATTTACTAGAGTGGGCACCAGTAACATTTCCATTTGACCCTATCAAGCGCCAGTGTATCCCAATGGCATCTACTGGAATGTATGTTCCCTTAGAACCTCAGAAGAACCCAGAGGAACCCCCCACACCATGCTGGCAGCGATTTTCATCATCCAGACTCTACGGCTCATCAGAACTCCACCTTCGAGACTAAGCCAATCTCAAGCCTGGCTCCAAATTTATCTCCAAATTACCAAGAATATTCTACCACCCCCTCTCAGAGAGCCCAGCAAGCTACTGAGAGTATACCACCCACACAGCAGAGCCTGGCAAACTGCCCAATGCGTATTCAATATGCCAAAGCCAGTAATAACAATGTTTATTCCCCAAACCTGAAAGAGACCTTAATATGGCAGTTCTAAGAAGGATGAACAAGAAGTGGCTAATAAAATCTCAGGGCTAAACTAGGCTGCCGACAATGAAGGACTAAAATGACTGTACTTTCAATGAACGTACACTGGCATCGGAAGCATATATTGAGGACCTGATGGTGCAAGTGCCAGAGATCAAGTATGACATCATTGGTCTAACTGAGAAGAGAAGGTGTCAATCACATTATGACATTTTTGACACCGGAGAAGAACTGTTCCTCGGGACATGCGACAACAGAAACCTCGATGGTGTCGGTGTCCTTGTCAACACAAACCTGGACATGAGCATTGATCCATAAATGCCTAACAACCAGATAGGATGATTACACTTGAAAAGATGTGGCCCACTGCCAGCACTTTCTATCTTCGTTGTCTATGCACCAACATTCACATACAAGAAAAAAAGAAATTGAGAAATTCTACATGGAACTGGAGAAGTTCTATAAAGAAGATCACACACAAGATTGGTTGGTGATTATAATGCCAACATAAAATCGAGAAGATTGGCCGAAGAACTCCACATCGGGACCAATGGCCTAGAATGGAATGAACAAGGTGAGAGACTATCTGAGTTCATCATGTCCACCAAGACCATTCATGGTAACTCAAATTCCAGAGGCTGAATTAAAACATTGATCATGGGAATCTCCTGGTGAACAGTTCGGACAATGAAATTGACCACATCATATTCAATCGACAGCTTTGCCTGACCGATATTGCTGTCGTCCCAAAATTCCAAACATGATCAGGCCACCGTCTCCTTTGTGAAAATTGTATTTCACCTAACATGGAGAAAAAGCTGCAAAGTTTAAGAAGAGAACTCCCAGAATGACCACCAACTGGGAACTCTTTGGCACCATTGTGGCAACATGGGAAGATGCCATCATTGACGACATTGATGAAGAATACAACCCACTGGTTCAGCACCTCCATGATTGTGCGAAGAACTCTGAGAGTGAAAGCAACAAAAGGATGCATGTATTCAAAAATTCTTGAGCTAATTCAACAACGTGGCAAGGTGCAAACCTCAGGCAACCAAATGCTAACATACAAGCTCCACAAAGCAGTGCAGAGAAGCGATAAAGGAAGACCTCGAAAAGAGAAGAGCAGAAATACTGGCCAATGCTGCAGAAGCTGGGAAAAGCATTCACAAGGCCCACCTGTTCTTCGCCAACTATAAGACCAAGACAAATCCTCCGATATCTCAATGGATCTATCACATCTTCCAGAAAGGCAATGGAGAAGATTATCCAGGACCTCTACTCAAATTTCTTTGATAGCCACGTTCAACTGCCCACATACCAAATTCCACAGGATGGATATGTCATTCCCAACGCTCTCCCTTCTGAAATCCCAACATGCCATTTCGTAGGTGAAGAAGTGAACAGCACCCAGCCCAGACAGAGTCAGACCCGAACACCCAAAGAATCTGTTATCAGTACTCATCAATACACTGGCTTGGTTATTCACAAACTACCTGTGTGTGAAGCTTCCCTCACAATGAAAAAACTAGCAGGACAGTTCTACTGTTCAAGGAGGGAGACATTCACAACATTGGCAACTATCACCCTATCTGTCTGTTGGCCGTCATCTACAAGCTGTTCCTCGAGTCATCCTGAACAGGATTCACAGAACATTAGATGAAGGATAACCATGCGAGCAAGTTGGCTTCTGAAAAGGATTCAGCATAATGGACCATATCCACACAGTAACCAAGCTCATTGAGGTTTATACGGAATACAAGAAGCAGCTCTGTCTCATGTTCATTGACTTAAAGCAAGCCTTTGATTCTGTTGAGACCAAACAGGTCTTTGAAGCCCTGCCCAAACAGGGTGTTCAAACGCGATACATCAAGATCCTTCATGAGCTTGTATTACTAATTCAACATCAGGATGTCACCACTCTACAAGGAAGTGGTCATTGATGTCAAAAGAGGGGGTTCGACAGGGTGATTCCATTTCACCAAAACTCTTCAGCACCATCCCTCATCATGTGACAATTAAAATGGGAAGGAATGGGAGTAAGATAGAAGTTTGGCAACTACATCACCTCTGCTTTGCTGATGACATCATTCTAAAACAACCAAACATTAGCCAAGTGGCACAAATGCTGGCTGACTTCAACAAAGAATGTGAAAAAGATAGGTCTAGAGCTGAATCTCCACAAAACAATGTTCATGAAAAATGAACTGTTCCAGAGGCCCCATTCACTCTCAAAGGAACAAACATCTCTGAATGCAGCAGTAATGTGTACCTAGGTCGAGAATTTAACATGATGAATGACCTAAAACCTGAGTTGCACAGGAGGAAGAGAGCAGCATTGAATGCCTTCAAGACCATCAGAGAAATAGTTAAAAGGAAAAAAGAACCTTCGGCTCTGGGCACATCTCTTCAACTCCACCATTCTCTCTGCATTAATATATGCCTCAGAGACCTGGGCACTACGAAAGCAGATGATAACGTTATTCGGGTCTCCCAAAGAGGAATCGAAAGAGCTATGCTTGGAATATCACGCCACACTCAAGTGAGAGAAGGAATTCGGAGTTCTGACCTCCATTGACGACCCCAGAGTGAGCGACGCTGTTTCATTTGCCAAGGTGTTGAAAATCAGATAAGCTGGACATGTAACGTGATTTGGAGATGACCGCTGGACTAGAGCCATTACTGACTGGATCCCATGGGACATCAAAAGATCACATGGTCGCCCACCTACAAGATGGTAGTTTTCTTCATCAGGACCCTAAACAAACTCTTTGAGGCTCTTAGTATTTCTATTTAGACATTCAAGAAAATAATGTTGCAACCATGCATGCCTCTGCTTTGCTTCTGAGCAATCCAAGGTAATTATGCCACATGGTCCAATCGTAAGAGTCACGTGATGACAAAGATTCTTTTGCCAGTTATTCATATAGATTTGAATATTATGTTTGTGAAAAGAATCAAATAAATTATGTTAGAAGTTGGGTATCTCAGTAACATTTAACCTGGAAATTAACAGAATAGAAATTAAAGCATTGCTTCGTTTGGATTATTTTTCCTTGACTGTAGTTAAGAAATTAGTAGAAAATTAATGGTTGGGGCTCTCATTGGATTTCAAGTATGTACTGAGTCTTACTGTTGATTCAGAAATCACTTTGAGTCTGCATATTTTTGTGTTGCTTAGGGTTAGAGGGAGTATCGCACCTGCACGGCAGAGCCTGGCAAGCTACCCGAGTCATATTTTATATGCCAAAAACCAGTAATAATTATATACCTAATTCCCATGACCTGAAGGAATGGTTTGAGGCTCTTCATTTTCCTGGAGTGAACAGATGCCCTTGGGCTACATTAGCATGTTACAGGACATATGGAGTTTTATTGGTGCCCTTTTGAGCAAATCGATAAACAACAGGAAGACAAGTGATACAAGACAAGTGAAGAGACAATGTGGCAACGATGAAAGAAATATTGGCTCAGCAAGTTCCAGTGCTCTTTTATGTCCCTAATTCTAAAGAAAGTATCACTATGTCTCCTCTACATTTTTTTTCATTTAACTACTTGCGTAAGTGTGCGGGATTCAGAGTTTAGGTAGACACAGAAGGGAACAGTGTGTTAATAACTGTTGGAAATGGTAAAGCCTGACTAGGACTGAGCTTTGAATGTAGGCAATGGGATAACTACAATGACCCCTAAGTGTATGTATGCAAGCCACGATGTGTAAGAGAAGGGAAAAAAGAGAGAGACAGAGAGACAGAGACAGAGAGACAGAGAAACAGAGAAAGGCAGGCTTGGGGGTGGGGGAGGGAATCATAGGACATTGGTGATGGGAAATGTGCATTGGTAGAGGGATGGGTACTGGAACACTGTATGACTGAAACCTAATCAAGAATAGTTTTGTACTTGTATATTTTATGGTGGTATAATTAAAAACATTTTTAATGTGTTATCTTCAAGAACATATCTCTGTGGTCATATGTACAGAGCAAAATGAGTCATCTTTCAGTAACCAAGAGCAGATTTAGTAATAAATATAACCTGTTGGAAAGTTTAAACCATATCAAAATACATTGGCTCCATACCCGAAGATTCACAACTACTTCAAGAACTCTTCCCCAAATCTGCCACAAAGGCTGACTTTTCTCTTGATCTAAAATAGGTATATTTATCTCTTGTGACAGACTGTTTAAGAGTCCTACAAGTATATGGCTGGACTCCTACCACTTAAAACTACGATGTCATCAAGAATCAGAATTGCTCAGACTTATGTCTTATGGCTTGAATAGTTCTAAAGTGAATGTTACCTATAAAGAAAATTAGATAAAAAAAATCTGAGGTAGGTGAGTATGCAAAATGACTTAATAGTAAATTAACTTGGAGGCCTATAATGACCCTAAATATTTCTTATGTGCCAGAGACATCATACATATTACCTCTTTTAACCTGTTTAATAACTGTAGAAGTGTGTCTATTGAAGGTCTCATTCTGTTCTGAGGTACAGTCACCTAAACAAGTTTGAACTACCAAAAGGAACAGAACTAGAAGCATCCCGGGTGAGTTGGATTTCAAAGCCTACTTGCTTAACCTCTTGGAATACTGTCTCAATTTATAGTGATTGGTTCACTTTCTTGTATAGCAAAATAAGGAAAATTAGACTAAATGTGACAAATGTTTAATAAAAATGGCAAACTCTGTCTCAGCTATTTAGCAAGGACTCTGATTAGAGTTGGTAATGATAATGTAAAAAAGAGGTCTTCACTTGCCAAATTCTATGTGAACAATTTTGAATTTGAAAATAATCTCACTCTTGAAACTTCTCACTTCCTATCAAAGCACATTTGTACTTCCAAGCTTGACAGAATCCCAATGAGCCAAAATCTAGTTGAAACATCTATTCTTGAGATGTTTCTAGATTCACTGAAACCAGGAGGCACTGAAAATGCATATCATAAACAGTAAATATAGAGGTTTGTTGTTTAAAATTATCATTGAGTGTTTATCAAAATTTACCAGTGGGATACACGTCAATAATAGATTCCTAGGCTTTTAAGTTTGTTTTCTTGAATCAAAATTAACCCAGAAGCCATCTCAAAAGGTAATAGTAGTAGATGTATTTGTATTACACAATAAATTCAACACAAAATTTAGTGAACATTTTTCATCAGTTTTGAGTCACTTGATTACTTCACTTGATCACTTGACATCCCATTATTCATCGATTTGCTCAAGTGGGAGCCAGTAACATTTCAATTTCCCTATCACATGCCAGTGTAGACAAATGGCATCTGCTTGTTTAAGTATATGAAGAACCTCAAACTGTTTGTTCAGGGTTTGACGAAGAGGTCTGACTATCTTGTAGGTGGGCAACCACGTGATCTTTTGAAGTCCCGTGGGATCCAGTCGGTAACAACTCTTGTCCAGCAATCATCTCCAAGTCGCATTACATATCCAGACTGTCTGATTTTCGACACCTTGGCAAATGAGACAGCGTCCCTGACTCTGGATCGTCGACGGATCCAGAGTCAGTGTTCCAACACCCATCCTCTACCAGTGCACATTTCTCAATACAACATGTTCCGTTTGACAACCTGCATCAATGCTAGGCACTCTTTCTCTCGCTCTATCTCTCTCTCTTTTTTTTCTTCTCCCTCCCTCTATCCCTCTATCTGTGCCTATTCTGGTTTGCAATACAGACACTGAAAGGTTAGCATGTATAGCTCTTGACCTACTTTCAATACTCAGTTCTAATCTAAAATTATCGTCTCCAACTATTATTCGTAGATTAATTTGTTTCATCAAAGAATTGTTAACTAGCAATAACATTCTATTGATTTTATGCTAAACCAACTAATTCCACCAAATACATTTTTCTTCATATCAAGATTACATAGAACTAAAAGCTTCAATTTTATCATTTTCACCAGAATGTGATCTAAGGAAGAGTCCATATTTAAATAAACAGTAGTATTTCCCATTAATATATTTGGTAATAATTAATTAAAATATTAAAAGTGAAGGAAACAAAATTCAGACGTTTTCAGTATAAAGTTAGTGGAATTCAGGCTGTTTTGTAGGATGGTTTTAAGCAGAAGTTCAGCTACCCTCAAGATGGAAAGAAATGGGATCTTTAATAACAACATAGAGCCTATTTTGAGCCCTTTACATCTGTACTTCTTATTTTTGTTTCACAGCTTTCATGATGCTATCAAAAGGATCTTAAATCCACACTATCATTCATAATCCTGTGATGTAACATATATTTACCAGAGATACAGACCAACTTTAACATCTAACAACAAAGTTTCACTTTAGAAACAAGGAGATTGCTCAAAATCTGGAGCAGCAGTTTTGCATGTGGGAGCCCTGGTTTCAATCCTCAGGACTACATGGTCTCCAAGCACCAGTAGGAACAACTCCGTGTCGTGTTTAATCCCAAGCACTGCTTAGTATAACCCTAAAGAACAGGAGAAACTTCCCATCATGTGCTATTGTATAGAACACTCACTAATAGTAGACATAGCTGTCTTCTACTATATTAACAAAGGCTAAAACATACAGGAATTAATCATCACAAATTGACCTCTATTGATTTATTTTTAATAAATTGCCATTCCTTTAAGGTTTATGGACCAAGTAATAGGAAATAAATTTGTTTTATGCCTGTCAAGGGGGAGGAGTCAGGAAGAAGCCTTATCTATGGCAGGGAAGAAGTGATGATTACTGAAATAAGGTTGAACACAAAATAAAATTTAATGCAATCTATTTTAAATGTCAGAGTTGTGAACTAAATTATGTAAATGAGAATAGGCTGCATATTACATTGTATTCAATTTTTTAAATTTCCTTATTTACATAGGCTAAAATCATACAGTCATTGATCACTACAAATTTTTTTGTTGCTTTATACTCTGATAATTTCAGTTGCCATTTTTTTAAAGCTTTGTTGAAGTAATCAATATAAAATAAATTTGTTACATGCCTGCCAAGGGGACAGAGTGGGGGATAGCAACATTGTTTGCCTGAAACAATTCTATTATGAACAACTTTTAAATCACAGTGTCTTATTTTTAACTAAATATAATTATAAAAAAACGAGCAATGAAAAAACTTCAGTGTTTTGCTTTTTACTAACATTTATCAGCTTGGGCACATACATCAAAAGCTCTACTTTGCCCTCAACAAGAAGTCAGTTAAAATTCTAGAGGGAAAGATATAAATTACCATTTTTCCTCAGAATACCATAAAAGGAATACAGTTTTTAAAAGAACTTCAAGTTCTTTTAAGTTTAACTTTTAAGTAAGTAATATAAAGTTTTCACTAATCTTTCAGTAGACTAATAAAGGATTGGTTCTTAATTCTCTTAATTTTTGCCCACTATTTTACTGTGCCTTTGTCTGTTCTTTATCCTAGATCTAAGATGCATGATCTATTTTAATAAACATAACATAATTCTTATTTTAACATAATTCTTGAAGGAGCAGTTTCTTTTCTACATGTGTTTATTATAATATACTTACTTTATTCCTAAGAACATATACTAGATTCTTCAGTGATGTCTAAGAAGTTTATCATGAGTGCAATTACACTTTAAACAGTAATTATATCAAGTCATCTAGTTCAACTTGCATCAAATGTCACATATTTTTGTGACAATTTCTAATTTACACTACCTTTTCCAGGTGAAAACTATCTTCCGAAGGATTAACAATGTGTGTATGTGTGGGCTAAACTGTGTCTTACCCCAATTAACATGGTGAGAAGTTGATGCTAAGATCTCTCACTTCTGGTCACAGTACCATTTAATGAATTGGTTGAAACCACAAAAACCTAAAGAATTTTATTACTCACTATTCAGTATTTGCATATTCATTTTGATCCAGCCCATTTCCTATATCTGTTCCTGAATTTTCTGATTTGAAATCGTAACAGCATGCATGATCCTGCTTGACTTCTTTCCTGGTACGTGGACTGAATAATAGCAGTCATCCTAGTCTGCTTTGCTGCTGTCGGCACCCCTGGTGGGGTTCAGTATTCACTCTGACCCTGTGCTCAGCAATCTCTCCTACTGGTGCTTTAGGGGATCATTTGAGTACTGGGGATAGAACTAGCTAAGCTCTGGTAAGACAAGTACCTTAATTCCTATAATAATTCTCTGGTCCCAAAAGAATTCTGCTGCTCTATGGCTCATATAAATTTGTAAATTGAGGTTACGTTTGTCAATAGAAAGTGTAAGAACTTTCCCCCTCTACTTTTAGTACTCTACAATGCCATATTTCTTGGTCAGTGCTGAACTGATCAATTGCATAGGCATTCAGATGCTCTTCTGATTGGATCTTAATGACTCCTAGCTCACACTCTGTTGCATTCTTAGACAAACTGGGAAGTAGACAATTAGTTAATACAATTCAAAATGTCCTTAATATTACAGAACTGTTCTCCTTGGATTTATCTAGGTAGAATAGCTCCAATAGGTCTGTGCTATCAGCTCTCCAACATCAAGAATATGAGTGCCACCATCCCTCTTTCATCTTAGTCATTGTTGGCTTACTAATTTTGCCTTGAGTGTCAACAAATGTCTTGTACAACTCTATATAAATGTACACGAAAAGTTTCAGCAGGATAGGACTATTTCTTCCCTGTGTCTTTTATTGTAAGTATAGCTAGCTTTCCCAAAAGTCTCCCTAGAAACCTTTCCCTTGTCTGCCTTCAGCCAGAATTATATCATAGACCTACTCCCAAACCACTCACAGGGAAAGACAAATTATATTCCTGGGACTAGCTTAGTGAGATATAGGGCCATGTTAAGAAGATTGAACTGCCCAAACAAAAATGCAGTTTTGTGAGCATTTATCAGATAGACAACTGGTCATGCCACTATGATATTGTACAATGGGAAAGTAAAGCTGGACTCTGCTTCCTCTAAACAGCACAAAATTTATATTTCATACCACATTCTAGTGAAAACAAAAACAAGCATAAAATAATACATTGATTTCCAGACCCTTAAGGATACACACTTTAAAAAAAAATACTTGTTTTAATAAGTAGGAAATCATGAAAATTTGAGAAAGTCAAAGTGGGCAATTTGTTTTACTTATAGCAGGATTATAGTTAATATCTGCTAAATACTGCTAAAAGAGAAATATGAATAAAGATGCTAAATAACTATTTTGGGAAACAGCAAACAACAGCTTCATTCATGTTTCTAAAGGTTTAAATGCATTTTAGAGCAAATACATTTCCTAAAATGCTCTCTAGCATGGCATCAAATAAAATGCCAATATGTTATTTGTGAATCTAAGTAGTAGGTTTAGAGAAAACTTCAGCTTTATCTGTAAAGCACCTGCTCCTAAATGTTTCAATGTAATAGTTAACAGAACACTAAGGTACTATAAGGAATAACCTTTAAAAAAAAGTTTATTTGGGTGGGTTGAATACCTGGCAATACTCAGGGGTTACTTTGGACTCTGAATGCAGGAATTATTAATGGTTCTCCTCAGGGGACCATGTGGGATGCCAGGGGTGGAATCTGGTTGGCCACATGGAAGACAAACACCATACCAATGCACTCCAGCATGCTTCATATTATTTGTATTTAATTTAACATTTTCATAATTTTTAGAGGGGAAACTGTCTAGTTAATAATTAACGTACGTACATGATTATAAATACAATATTTAACCTAAAAGTCAAAATATACAGATGGGCACAGAACAGTAATCTTTTCAATGTGACAGATTTAAAGGCTTATGTTCATATGTTTATTCAGAAGAATTTATGCTTTAACTGGGATTTTTTTACCTTAATTCTTTAAGTTTTGAAAGTCATCTTAAAGGCTAACAACAAAATATTACCAACATCTTGTTTCAAATCACATATACATCTTAATTACTCAAATTCTAAAAAACATGGTCCAATTAAAAATCATAGACACAGTAAAATACACACAGAGCCCCTTACCATAAATGTTAGGTTTTCATAATTTGACAACTATTTTAAGTAAACAGTAGGCAAATTTGATTTTCATAAACATAGGAGGAATCTAATATTAACAGTCAAATATCCAATTATTATACTAGTGTCTTTGTTCTTTGGAAGTTCACAACCTATTTGAATATTAAAATTAAAACATCACAATTGTCTATTAACCTATAGAGATTCCTATGACCATAATGCTAGCTATTTTGTGACACCTAATATGGCTCCAAGTTTATCAGATTTGGCCTAATGCTACCATCAGTCAAGGAATTTTGGAAATATAGGTAGAGAAAATTACAGTTTATCCTTTAACGTAATTTTATTGGTATATAAGAAAGAGATAGTACAGCATGTAGCGCACTTGCCTCAAGCAACTTACCCAGTTTGATCTTTGTATATGGTCTCCTGAGCCCTGCCAGGAATTGTTGGGCACTAAGCAGCTAGTCTTAGGGCCTGATTCTTCCCCACCACAAAGGGATGCAGAAGTGGGCTGTTTTCAAGGTAATAAAACTTCCTAAAGCCTAAATGGTTACTACATCCACAAGAGAACAACACCTGTGTTTACAGGACAGGATGTGCCTGGCCTTCTGACTACTTTGTTGCAATGGCTCAGGATGCTATTTGTGTTTTGTATCTCCTCTACCCATAAATGTATAAAAGGCCTAAGCTATGCTCAGTAAACCAGGACTGCTCTCCAGAACTCCCCACTCCGTTGGTGTCTTTCTTTCTTCCCTTTCTCAGCAGCAGCAGCAAGGCAGAGTTTCTCCCAAGTCTATCCCTCTCCTTTTTCGCAGGGATGAAGTCCGGCAAGATCTAGGTCTCCCTCATTTGTGCTGGGGGCTACTGGCCAGGACCCCCAACATCTGGTGCCAATGTGGGGCACTTTGTCCTCACACCAGACCAGGTAAGACCTTGATAGTTGCCCCCGGACCCAATCTTCCTTTTGATTGGGAATGCGTGGTTAGCAACTCCTCAACTTGGGAATGAACATAGTGAAAGAAAGCAGCAACACCCTCCCCAACCAGGGCAGGCCTACTCATGGAAAATTACCAACTTAGGGCTAAAGTAACCCTTTCATCCTGCTATCTACAACAAAAGGCCCAGAAAATTCCTGAATCCCACGCTGGCAGATGATGGGAGATACCCACCCACATCCTGTTATCTGGCATGACTTGCATTTCTGCACGTACCCCTAGCTGTTGCTGACCTGCAATCCCGCATGTGTGCCTAGCCGCACCAAATATAGAAAGAAGTATTGAGTGTGACCCGATTGGTAGGTGATTGTAACTTGTTGCAAAGTGATTGGCTGCCTGCGTGCAGACCTTCATGTAATGTTTTAAATTTATTGGATGGTTATGCGTGGGCTTCTCTGTAGGGTGAGAATTGTCTCTTAAAAGATCCCTCGGGGCTCTCAGCCGCTGACTGTGGTCATGCTTTGAGCTCGAGCATGCTCGAATAAACCCTTTGCTTTTACATGGATCCGGTCTCTCAGTTTTCCTTGACAGGTGCAGCATTCTGAGACTCCCAGTTGGTCACCCTATCGGGTGGCCAACCCTTTCAGTAGTAGGTCCCAGGCTCTGCCTCCTATGTCTCGCATAACATAGGCATCCTTAGGTCTGTTTCTCCTTTCCCTTTTCTTTCCTGTATCTTCTGAACGAGAGAGTGTGAGTGTGCGAGTGAGTGAATAAGGCCTCACGGCTCGGCAACAGGGTCTGATTGGTCTCTCCTGTGGTTCCGTGAAGTCCGTAAGGGCTCAAGGGAACTTGCCTCTGAGGGCTTCAGCTCCCATCTAGAGGCAACCAGGCACAGGTTTATACATGTGGCCCAATGTCAAGAACTTCTTTAGATCCCACGAGGGGTCCAGCCAGGCTAGCATCAGAAAGCTGCCCTCCCTCCTCTCTCTCTCTCCCTCTTCTCACCCTCCTCTCTCTCTCTCTCTCCTTTACTCTTTCCCCTTTCTTTTCCTTTTTGTCTGTCTGTAGAGTTGTCTAAGTTTGGACCAGAGACCTTTCTTTCCTCTCCCTCTTTCTTCCACTAAGGAACCAGTTATCTCATGGGTCTGCTCCTATGATGGACAATTCAGCTCAGGTCAGCCACCTGGCCTTAAAGGCCCTAAGGTAACTCTTAAAGAGCTGTGGCCTAATTCTTTCAGAGGACCAGGCAGTAAAAATTTGGAAAGTTAAGCTAGGAACTAGGTAGGAAAGCTGAGCTCAGAATTATGAAAGCTAATAATGGTTCCATCCTACTAGCAAGTTTACAACTTCATTGGCCATATTTTATCGGTTTTTAAAATATAAGAAGCACTTCCTTGAGCTCTGCTTCATGTGGGAACAGAGATAGAAACAAGGTCCCATCCAGCCAGACAGGGCATTTTGCCCTGGGGACTGTTTCTGCCACTCCTTAAGGGTCAAATAACAACTAAAGTAAAATTGATTGACCAATGTGTGTGTGTGTGGGGGGGTGGCCACCCTCTTTGCCGTCAATTTGTCTATTTATTGAATGTTCAAATACTAGGGCCAGATTTAAGAACCCCAAAGTAGAAATTCTTTAATCTGGCAAGCCATCTCATTATTAGAAGTCAAAGTGATATGCAACTTAACAACAAAATATAGGTGCTTCCACAACTAAAGCAAAAGCAAAAAATTAGAAATTTGGTGAAACATTGCAAAGCTTTGTCTTAAGCTTTACCTAAGTTTAATGAGAAATTAGGTTGTTACAGGTATAGAGGCTATCAAAAGTAAATCAGTATGTTTTCTTATGTTGGCATCTAAAACTTAGTAAAACTCAAGGGCTACTTTCTATGTTTACAAGCAAATGTTTGCTTCTGTATAAAAATTGTTAAGTTTAAATTTATGATTTGAAATAACTGCTAAAATGTGTAAAGAGAACAGGAGTGGGGGGGGAGGATCTGTTATTGATTGGCAGTTTTCCCTCCAGGAAAAAGCTTCCAGCCCCCCACTCTCTCCACCTTCTCAAGGTTCATTGTCTGTCTAAGAACCAGCTGAAAAGGTCTGAAAGTGGTAAAAATAACTGATTTGTCCTAGTTAGTTTTTTCTTTTCAAAAGAAAAAGGGGGTAGTCAGCCCACACCAGCATTTGGGCCTGGAATTATTTACCTTAAATATTTTAAATTTTTTAAAGAAGACTTCCTCTTCACCTTTCATTGCCATCGGCAACAAGAAGAAGGTAAACCAGATATTAAGGTCTGATGGAAGGATCCAGTCACAGGAATGTGGAGAGGTCCCAACTCACTCATAAACATGGGTCGTGGATTTGGCTGTGTGTTTCCAATTAACAAGCCTCAACCCATTTGGGTTCCAGCCATATCATTAAAATATGTAGACTCATCCCTGAGAGGTCCATTAGTACTGCTGTCCAGGGTGCCAATGGTAACCATGAGAACAAGATTTTTACTTTATCCCCAGATATCGACCACCTGGAGTAAAATGTCAACACCTGTGTAACCTTCAGTTGAAGATGGTTGCTCCCATGTCATCTGTTCCAGTTATGCACAATCCAACCCCAGTCTCATCAACCCTACAATGTAACCTTGAAAACCTACAATCCAGATACTGGACAAATAGTGTACAAGTTCCCCCACCCTGATCCTGAACATGTGAGATTCTGCAGACCAAGGGTGGCCAGGAGACAGACAGGAACCCCAGGAAAATTGTGATTACATCATTGGACTAAACCGTTATATAAAAAGACTACCATTTTATGCATGTCCAGGGTATAAAAGGCAAAAAAAACACTGTGGGGGCTATGGGGTTTTTATTGTAAGATATGGGAGTGTGGTACCAAGGGGATAGTGTATGGGTTATAAAAGACAAACAGGTGGGGGCGTTGGGTGAAACATACTGTTTTCATGTTAATACTGTTTTCATGTTAATCATACTGGAATTGCAAAAAATTCTGTAAATAGAGAAAGGACTAAGGTGGAGGGAGTCTAATGTTAATGTCAGCACTGATGGGACAACATGCTTGTTATCCTAATGCTCTTTGGACCATGCATTCTCTATCGAACTATAACTATGTAGTCATGCTCAGTCAGGCTAAGGTTTATAAGTGGATTCATGTAGCTATGGAAGGTGTTGAGGAGAGCACTGTGTAAGGGCAGCCGCGGGTTAGTGTCCCATGATGGGCAAGACCTTTCCCAGGAAAGGCAACCTAAGACAAACTTAGCTCCAATGCCCTTGCATAGAGCTGTATGGTTAGCCGCCTGCAGCTGCCCCATTTTTTTAAAAAAACAGAAGGAGGAGATGTTGGGCACTAAACAGTTAGTCTTGGGGTCTGATTCTTCCCCACCATAAGGGGATCCAAAAGTGGCCTGTTTTCAAGGTAATAAAACTTCCTAAAGCCTAAATGGTTACTTACATCCACAAGAGAACAACACTTGTGTTTACAGGACAGGATGTGCCTGGCCTTCTGACTATTTTGGTGCAGTGGCTCAGAATGCTATTTGTGCTTTGTATCTCCTCTACCCATAAATGTATAAAAGGCCTAAGCTATGCTCAGTAAAACCAGGACTGCTCTCCAGAGCTCTCCCCAGAACTCTCCGCTTCGTTGGTATCTTTCTTCCCTTTCTCAGCAGCAACACGACAGAGTTTCTCCCAAGTCCATCCCTCTCCTTTTTCACAGGGATGAAGTCCAGCAAGATCTAGGTCTCCCCTCATTTGTTCTGGGGGCTGCTGGCCAGGGCCCCCAAGAAGGAATGATCTCAGGGTACAGAGCCAAGAGTACACCTTGAGCATCACTGGCTTTGAGCCCCCTCCACTGCCCAACAACAAAGAACAAAAAAAGGAAAAAGTTAAGTAAAACCTAATGATCCATTAGAGATAGGAAATTTATTCCCAATATTCATTTTAAAAAGTGTCTCTGACTATAGTGTAAGATATATATAATTTTGGCATATATATATTATATAAGCTTATATAAAAACATATCAGAGAGTAAAAGTACCCAAGACTGATCACAGTAATTAATGTCCCTATCCCAGCACCACTCAGTGTGGTCTGTTGCCCTAAGCCTGCCAAGGCGACTTTGGTGGCCCACAACACCACATAGCCAGCCACAGTCGCCCTCTATCACCAGGTCTGGTCATTGAATATCTGGCTAACTTGGTCAAACAGGAAGAGGCATTTTGGTCGGCTTGAGTTTAGCAATGACTACTTATGGACTTAGGTGAATAGTGAGACCTAGGTAATGAAATCTTCAGTGTTTATTTGCCATTCTCAAGGCAAATCTCACACTTGTTCATAGCAGCACATTTTTAGTTTCAATTTTCAACACTATCCTATTTACTATTGACTTTCATATTATTTGCTAAGTAAGAACCACCCCCTCATTTTTATTGGACGCACTGTCATTTATAATACTTTAGTGGAAGTGATTCTCCCATGACATATTCCAAGACCACATCCTCCACCGGAGCTTCAGCTTCCCTCCATTGTTGTCCCAGTGATCCCGACCCCATCCCATGCGTGATGCCCCTCTTCCCCCCTCAATAGGAAGCTTCCTACCAGTTCTCAGTTTTTGTTGCCTTGGGCATCTGTTATTTCCTTACTAAGTTCCTCTATATCTCACATACGAGAACCCATTTATCTTCTGACCATCTCGAGTCGGGTTTTTCTTTTTTTAGCCTCTGTTTTTTGGGTCTCATCTCAGAGGTAGCCTCTGAGAGAATTTTGGAAAACTATAAATTTAAGGGTCTGTTAGCTTATCTACAAAATGAGTGAAATAAAGTTTACACTGATCTCAAAGTTCTCTTCTATCTTTAATTCTTGAAGATTGGGTGATTAAATGAATATCAATTTTGTTTACCAATCAAATGGGTAAAGAATTACTTTTACATTAGACAACATATGACAGTAGTGATAAGAGGAGATATCTGAATATGTGTTCAGAGAAGTCTCCTGAGCTGACACTCTATGAAGCCTCCGGAGATGTAGTCAGTCACAGAAACGTAGAAACACAGTTACTATAGGAAGAAGCAGCAACAACAGTTACACAAATCTTCAAATTTTTGGCAAATTATTTCCATACTTGTAACATTACTAGAATCTCATAATAACCTTAGTAGATAGCTTGTTGATATCACTTTGATTTTACAGAAGAATTAACTTAGGTGAGTTAGAATAAATGATTGGCTCTAATATTAAAACTGATAAATAGGGTTTAAGATATTTGCTATCTTAGCCTATTTATAATCTCAGTCCTTTAACATACTGTGCTGGTGAAAATAAAATTTGGTCTTTACTTTGTTCTGGGCTGCAGTGTGTTTCTAATGCTTTTCCCTTTCGGTTTTCTATGGCGATATTCACTGGACACTGCTCTTATTCCTATTCATGAGACCGTTACATTTTTTCAGTTTGTTTCCCAGTCTCATTAAGTTCCTTCTATATATCCTTCCAGATTTCTCTCACTGGTCTTATATGTCCCAAACTTGGCACTTATCTCTTTGCAGATAGCTGATCGTTCCTCTAGCAGACTGCCGTATTTCTTACTGCCTGATGGTAACTCCCTTAGAAACTATCCTAATGAACCTTAACCTGCTTATGCATTTTATTCCTTATTTTGGTTAATTGCACCACCTTCTTTATATTCACTGCTGCATGAAATTATAATTATCCATGACCCTATTTTCCTCCCTTAAGTTTTATTCTAATTACTCAGCAGTCAATGTCTTTTAGTTTTGACCCTGGTAAACATTCATATCTGATAGAGCTATTTCTCCTACTGTTTTACTACCAAAACTCAAAATAAAATTTTATTATTAAAGTGACCATAGACAATTGCAATAATTTATAAAATTTTTATTCCCTGCATTTTTTCTAAACAAAATAGTCTGCTGATCTGCAGTAACTTCTTATATATAATTTATATTTAATGATGCTTCTGCAAACCTTTCATTGCTCCCTAGCACCTTTGTCCAGGCTTACAAAGCCTTCTCATTTCAAACTCTGAGCTATCTGCCCCAGCTATTCTCTCTACACTATTAACTATTTCCTTCATTTCATTCAAATAGGACTAATTTTCTTATGTACCACCTGTAGCTAGAAATCTAAAGAAATCTATCTACTGCCCACCCCAGATTTCTGCCTTCTGGTTATTCAATCAAACACTAGTCTACTGCTGTGAAAAGATTTTGCAGATGGAATTTAAATCACTAATCAGCAGATTTTAAAATAGGGAAATTACCCTTGATTATCCATGTGGGTACAATGTGATCACACCAGTCTTTAAAAGCAGAAAAAAAAGCAAAAGTGTCAGTAAGAGAAGGTAGACGTGTAATAAAGAAAAATGCTAAAATATAAGCCAAAGTCCACCTTCAAACCCAGGGGGAAAAAACTCCAGGGACCACTAAGAGTCTGACTTATTATCACCCTACCCACCACTAGCAAGGAAACAGAGATTTCAAACAATCTTACAACTGAAAGGGCTTTAATTTGGTTAAGAACCTGAGTGACAATCCATATATGCTTGCATACTCTGAGTCCCTGTAAAGGAATAAACTTGTCTATACACTATTATTGGCCCTGCAATGGAGAAGCAGAATGTCAAACTAAAAGATAGCGCACCCAAACTTCTTATTTACACAACTGCAACGTGAAAATTTCCACTTGATTTTTCAAGCCACTAGATTAGTGGGAATTTATTTTAACAATCATAAAACCCAAATGCACCACCTCATATACCGCATATTTTTCTCCAGTGGATTCTACCTTTCAATATGGTGTTTGGCATGTCTCAGCCTACATAATACACACAAAACCTGAGAGTACTTCCTTGGGCTTGGGGAGGATTCCCGAAACGTGTCCTCAAATAAACAACCAAGACTGTGGCCCCATTATAGCTGTTTTGAGGCAAGATACAAAAAAATACAAATACAAAAAAATACAAATATTATAAGGTACAGGGTCTGGAAGGCACATAACTGTCTGGAGTCACACAGGAGTGAGTTAGGTAGAGACAGAAAACACTGACCTGGGCTTCTGCTTTCAGAGGAGTCAAGGCTGACTTTTAGGGGTACACTTTTCCCTCACTGTTGGTGAGTTTAAATCCTTAAATTTTTAACAAGTGACCAAATAGTCTGTTTTTTAAATCAGCCAAACTACAAAATAACAAAGACTCTAGAAGTGTGGCACCCTGACCTTCTAGATAGTTGTAAAGCTGACACTGCATTGGTTCCTAACATCTGTCTTTGAAGCTGACTTTGAAGAGGTGACCATAGTTTAGTGTCAGGCATTTGTCTTACCCAAACCAAGCACAGAGTTAGTTGCTTACACTACAGCTACCTTCTAGATCTTGACATGTTCTCCACTCTCTACAAATCCTACCTTCTTTTTTTTTTTTTAAATTTTTTATTATACCATGGTTAGACATACAATTACAAAGGCGTTCATAATTAGTAATACAGTATTCCAGCACCCATCCCTCCACCAGTGCCCCATTTCCACCACCAATGTACCCCGCCCCCTCTCGCCCACCCCCCAGGCTACCTCAATAGCAGGTACCCCCGTTTCCACTCTTTCTCTCTCTGTCTCTCTTTCTCTGTCTCTGCATCTCTCTCCCTCTTATTTTACACATTGTGGCTAGTCCTGCAGATATTTAGAGTTTATCACTTAAATCTCTTTGTGCATACTCAATGGTGAGTTTTAATCTGCCATTACCATTTCCCACACTTAGTAAAAGACTGGTATCTATTTATATCCTATTGATGAATACAGTCAATCTATATCTGTGCTTTTCCTTCTGACTAATTTCACTCAGCATGATAGTCTCCATGTCCATCCATTTGCGGGTACATTTCATAATTTCGTCATTTCTGACAACTGCATAGTATTCCATAGTGTAGATGAGCCACAGTTTCTTTAGCCAGTCCTCTGTTCTTGGGCACTTAGGTTGTTTCCAGATTCTAGCTATAGTGAATAGCGCAGAGATGAATAAAGAAGTACAGATTGTGTTACTGCTATGTGTTTTTTGATCTCTCGGAAATATTCCCAGGAGTGCTATTGCTGGATCAAAAGGGAGCTCAATATCTAGTTTTTGGAGGAATGCCCATATTGTTTTCCAAAAGGGCTGGACCAGCTGGCACTCCCAAAAACAGTGGATGAGAGTCCCTTTTTCCCCCACATCCACGCCAGCACCGGTTGTTTTTGCTGTTTTGGATGTGTGCCAGTCTCTTTGGTGTGAGATGGTACCTCATTGTTGTTTTGATTTGCATCTCCATGATGATTAAAGATGAAGAGCACTTTTTCATATGCCTTTTGGCCATTTAAATTTCTTCTTTTTGTTTTTTTTTATAGTTACTTCTGAAGGTTTTTATTTTTTTTAATTTTTTTAAGTATTTTATTATACCACCATGAGATATACAAATAAAAAGATATACACTTAAAAAGTTCATATTTGGGTTTTGGTCCTACAGTGTTCCAGCACCCGTCCCTCCACCAGTGCCCATCTCCCACCACCAATGTCCCCGGTTCCCTCCCCCTTCCCCAGCCCACCTCCATGGCAGGTTCTTTATTTCTTTCCCTTTCTCTCTCTTTCTCTCTTCCTTCCCTTCCAGACTATGGATTACAGAACATACATTAAAAGGTTGTCATGTGTATCCTTTTGCCTCTATTTAATGCTCAGTTCTAGGTTGGCATTAGTACCCCCGACAATTATTAGCACACTGTTCCATTTTCTGTCTTAACTAACCTCTGACTCCCACACGTTTGTGATAATTTCCACCTTTGACAAGACCTCCTGATATATGTTTCACTTGACCTTGGATATTGGTATCATAATATGTACATATATATTTATGCCATGCAAATAAATGCAGTCATTCTGTATCTGTCTCTCTCCTTCTGGCTAATTTCGCTCAACATAATCTTCTCCATGTCCATCCATTTATAGGCAAATTTTATAACTTCATTTTTCCTAACAGCTGCATAGTATTCCATTGTGTAAATGTACCAAAGCTTCCTTATCCAGTCATCGATTTTCGGGCACTCTGGTTGCTTCCAGATTCTGGCTATTGTGAATAATGCTACTATGAACATAAAAGTAGGGATGGTGTTTCTGCTGCGTATTTTTGGTTTCCCAGAGTAGATTCCCAGGAGTGGTATGGCTGGGTCAAATGGGAGTTCAATTTCTAGTCTTTGGAGGAAAGTCCATATTGTTTTCCAGAAAGGCTGTGGAAATTTCTTCTTTTTTGGAAGCTTCTGGTCATTTCTTCTCCCCATTTTTTGATGGGGTTGGCTGTTTTTTTCTTGTGAAGGGCTACCAGTGCTGATATATCCTGAATATTAACCCCTTGTCAGATGGGTATTGGGTACATATCCTTTCCCACTCTGTGGATTGTCTTTGTATCTTGGTCACCGTTTCTTTTGAGGTGCAGAAGCTTTTCAATTTTATATAATCCGATTTGTTTATCTTTGCTTCCATTTGCTTGGTCAGTGGTGTGTCGTTTTTAAAGATGCTTTTAGTTTCGATGTCTTAGAGCATTTCTCCGATGTTTTCTTTGATGTACCTTATAGATTCATATCTGATGTTGAGATCTATAATCCATTTTGATCTGACTTTTGTGCATGGCATTAGAAGGAGGTCTAAGTTCATTTTTTACATGTAGCTGCCCAGTTTTCCGAGCACCATTTGTTGAAGAGGCTTTCTTTGCTCCACTTAATATTTTTTCTCCTTTATCGAAGATTAAGTGGTTGTATATATGAGAGTGTGTTTCAGGATATTCAGTTCTATTCCACAGGTCTACAGGTCTGTCTCTATACCAATACCACACTGTCTTAATTACAACTGCTCTGTAGTAGAGCTTGAGGTTGGGGAAAGTGATACTTCCCATCTTCTTTCCCAAGGATTGCTTTAGCTATTTGTGGGGGTTTATCATTCCATACAAATTTCAGGAGTGTACAGTCTGACTCACAACTTAAGATCTTAGAGAGTGATCAACAAAAGGGGAGCCCAACCCAAGCAGAAAGAAAGAAATAATAAAACTTAGAGCAGAAATCAATGAGATGGAATGTCAAAAAACAATCCAGAAGATCAATGAAACCAAAATCTGGTTCTTTGAAAAAATAAACAAGATTGACAAACCACTTGCAAGACTTGTAAGAAAAGGAAAAGAGAGAACCCAAATAAATAGAATCAGAAATGAAAATGGGGACATCACAACAGAAACCACAGAAATTCAAAAGATCATCAGAGATTACTATGAGAGCCTGTATGCCACGAAACAAGAGAACCTAGAAGAAATGGACAAATTCCTGAATTTATATATCCTCCCAAGTCTGCAACAAGAAGATTTGGAATACCTCAACAAACCTATCTCCATTGAGGAGATGGAATTGGTAATCAAAAAGTCTCCCCAAGCACAAAAGCCCAAATCCAGATGGATTCACCAGTGAATTCTACAAAACCTTTAAAGAGGACCTACTCCCAATTCTTTTTTAAGCTCTTCTGGCAAATTGAAGAAACAGAAACACTCCCAAATAGGTTTTACGAGGAACATATCACCCTTATACCCATAGATGACAGAGATGTCACAAAAAAAGAAAACTACAGACCAATCTCCCTGATGAATACAGGTGCTAAGATCTTCAACAAAATACTAGCAAATAGAATCCAAAGAGTCATCAAAAAGATTATACACCATGATCAAGTGGGATTCATCCCGGGATTGCAAGGATGGTTCAACATCTACAAGTCAATCAACATAATACATCATATAAACAAAAAAGAAAGATAAAACCATATGATCATATCAAAATATGCAAGAGAAGGCATTTGACAAGATTCAACACCCATTCATGATAAAAGCTCTCTGTAAAATGGGGATTGAAGGAACCTTCCTCAAGATAATCCAGGCCATCTATTACAAGCCCACAGCGAGCATCATTCTCAATGGGGAAAAACTGAAAGCCTTCCCCTTAAGATCAGGGACAAGACAAGGCTGCCCACTCTCACCACTTCTATTCAATATAGTACTAGAAGTACTTGCCATAGCAATCAGGGAAGAAAAAGACATTAAGGGCATCCAGATAGGAAGGGAAGAAGCCAAGTTATCACTATTTGCAGATGACATGATATTATATCTGGAAAACCCGAAACTCTCTACTAAGAGGCTCCTAGAAATAATACATTCCTATAGTAGAGTGGCAGGGTACAAAATCAATACCCAAAAGTCAATGGCCTTCCTATATGCAAACAGTGAAAGAGAAGAAAGGGACAGTAAAGAAACTATCCCATTCACAATTGCGCCACAGAAAATCAAATACCTAGGAATCAGTTTGACAAAGAATGTAAAAGATCTCTACAAAGAAAACTACAAAATGTTACTTCAGGAAATAAAAGAAGACCTGAGGAAATGGAGACACATTCCTGCTCATGGATTGGAAGGATTAACATTATCAAAATGGTAATACTCCCTAGAGCTTTATACAGATTTAATGTGGTCCCTATAAAGATACCCATGATGTTCTTCAAAGAAATTGAACATATACTCCTACCTTCTTTTAAAGGAAACTCCATTGCTGTAATCTTCATTGTCTTTCTAAACCTAAGAATTCTCATCTCCTCCATGAACTGTTACTCACAAAACTTTATGCTTCTTTCAAAACATATCTTATTCAGTAAATAGTATGCCCCCATCCTGCCTCCATGGAAAGTTCTGTATCTCTTTTCTCTTTCTCTCTCTCTTTCTCTCTTCCTTATCTTACACCCTGTGGCTTGCAATATATACACTCAGAGGTTATCATGTGTATATTTTTGCCTGTATTAAATACTCAGTTCTTGGCTAGTATCACTTAAAACAATTGTGAGCACACTGTTCCCTTCTCTGTCCCACCGAACCTTCCACTCCCAGACACTTGTGGTAGATTCCATTTTTTTTTTTTTTTTTTTTTTGGCTCACACCCGGCGATGCTCAGGGGTTACTCCTGGCTCTGCACTTAGGAATTATTCCTGGCGGTGCTCAGGGGACCATATGGGATGCAGGGGATCAAAGCCAGGCCAGCATGGGCTGGCCACGTGCAAAGCAAACGCCCTACCCGTTGGGCTATTGCTCCAGTCCCAGATTCCATTTTTAACTAATTTATTATACCACTGTGAGATATACAATTACAAAGATGTTCATATTTGGGTTTTGGTCATACAGTGTTCCAGCACCCATCCCATCACCAGTGCCCATCTCCCACCACTAACGTCCTGGTTCCCTCCCCCTCTTGCAGCCCACCTCCATGGCAGGTTCTTTATTTCTTTCCCTTTCTCTCTATCTCCTTTTTACTTCCCTTCCAGATTGTGGATTACAGAACACACATTAAAGGGTTGTCATGTGTATCATTTTTCCTGTATTTAATGCTCAGTTTTAGGTTGGTATTAGTACTTTCGACAATTGTTAGCACACTTCCATTTTGTCTTACGTAGCCTCTGACCCCCACACGTTTGTGATAACTTAAAGCATGGGCATTTAGAGTAGTGTGTTTTTTTTTTCTTTTTGTGTCACACCTGGTGACGCTCAGGGGTTACTCCTGACTCTGCACTCAGGAATTACTCCTGGTGGTTCTCAGGGGACCATATGGAATGCCGGGGATCAAACCCGGGCTGGCATGGGCAGGCTGTGTGCAAGGCAAACGCCCTACCCGCTGGGCTATCGTCCGGCCCCTAGAGTAGTGTTTTTTGCACTGATATTATCAAAGTAGTACTTTTTTGCACTAATTCTATTATCAAAAATAACAGCTGGTTTTTTTTTGTTGCAATTTAATGTGTACACCCTTTGGTGTACAGGCTCTCCCTGTGCCCAGCCGCTCACTAGGCACCCGGGATGAATAGCGGGATCTAACCCTGGCCTGCCACCCTGGCCTGGCCCAGCAGAGCCTCACAAGTGCCAGACGACCCACACCACTCCATGAAGGCCACTATTTTCCACATCTGGACTTCCCTCTCATCAGAACTCTACTCAGCAGAAGATCCTGTCACAGCTGGCTCAAGCTGCTGCAAGCGGCCGCGTGGTTCATCAATAAATGCTGGAAATCAGAGGTGACTACAAGAGTATGCCACCCGCATGGTAGATCCTGTCAAGCTACCCGTGTTGTATATGATATGCCAAATACCAGTAGCAATTATATGCCTCATTCCCATGACCTGATGGAATGGTTTGAGGCTCTTTATGATCCTGGAGCAAGCATCTGCCCTTGGGCTCTACTAGCATGAGACAGGACATATGGAGATGTTACTGGTGCCTGCTCGAAAAAAATTGATGATGAATGGGAAGACAGTGAAATAATATACATATTTCATCATTATCCATCATTTTTCTTCTAGGTTAAACTACGAACTCAACCTCAGCTTCTGTATCAGTCAGCTTTTTGCAGTGGAAGAAAAGAACTATAATATTTGAGTTGCTGTAAAAGAAGTATTTATTCTCTCCCTGTTTCTGACTTGCAGGTGAAGACCAAATTAATGGATTCAGACAGAGCTTTGTGGGTGGTCATGCTTCCAGGAGAAGAGGATCTAGCTGTGCTCAAACACAGTTTGTTGTGATTTAGCTCTATAAACATTCCTTATCCATCAGATATAGAATGACTGCATTCATTAATTGGATATAAATATATACCAGTATTCTATTAATTGTGGGAAATGGTAACACTGGACTAGAACTGAGCATTGACTATACACAAAGGGATTTATATGATAATCCCTAAATGTAGGATAAGCCACAAGGTATAAGAGAAGAGAGAAAGAGAGAGAGAGAAAGGAAAAGTGCCTGCTAGGAGCGAGTGCTGGAACATTGCATGACTGAGACCCAATCAAGAACATTTTTGTAATTGTATATTGCAAAGTGGTATAATATTTTTTTAAATAGAAACATTCTTTTTTCTGACCTGGGTAGAAGGAAATATACTAAAGCAATCTGCAATATATGGCAGATCAAAATATGCAGAAATAAATTCAACCACACAATACATTATGATTAGTGACACCCACTAGAAAAGTCTTTTTCTATAGCAGTCGTGTTCAAGCCAAGCCAGGTATGCCTGATCCAGAGACTCACATACACAGGGCAGAGCTGCTACCGGCTCTCCCTGTGCCCAGCTGATCATGAGGTGCATGGGAGGGAAGGCGGGTTCTAGCCCTGGCCCTCCTCCCAGCAGAGCCTTGCAAGAAGCCAGAGGAACCCCCCACACCATGAGGGGCCACCATTTTCCACATCCAAACTCCCCACTCATCAGAGCTCCACCTAGCAGAAGAGCTGATCACAAGCTTGGCTTGCTTGGCGGTTTGTGGCCATGTGTTTCATCAATAATGCACGAGATGAGAGACTACTACAAGAGTATCCCACCCACACGGCAGAACCTGGCAGCTACCCGTGTCGTACTTGATATGTCAAATACCAGTAAAATTATAGACCTCATTCCCATGACCTGATGGAATGGTTTGAGGCTCTTTATGTTCCTGGAGTGGGAAGATGCCCTTGGGCTACACTAGTATGTAATAGGTCATATGGAAATATTACTGGTGCCCACTAGAGCAAATCGGTGAAAAGCGGGAAGACAAGTGTTACAAGTGACACTCACGAAGGATTTGCCAAATAAAGTCATGTGGCGAACACCAAATGAGAGAGGTACACCCATGGCACAGTCCATCAAAATATCAAAATGTGAGAAATTAGAGCTTACATGATGGAACCTACATGATGATGCCATTCCTCATGATGATGCTAGTAGCCTCCCTTCCTAGTGGAAGTAAAATGCTAACAGATAACGATCTGTTTGCTGGGTGGTCTCATTAATTATCTTTCATGAACCTTCATTGTTTATCCAAGAGATCCGTTTCCTTTACTATCATCATAATCTATATTATTTTTATCACCCACCTACTTGCTTATGTCAAATTAATATTCATTTCATTTAGGATTTTTCAAAATTATTTTATCATATATATTTTTGCATATATACTACCCAGTGCCATGATTCTCTAAGGCTTCTACACAGTTCTATTAGATTAATCAAGTGGATACCCAATAAGAAATAAAAAAATTGCTATTTTCACTGCAAATAATGGGTCTTCCGAACAGACTATTTTCAGGATGTATAAACTATGTAACTATTCAAGGAACATCTGTGGTGTCCCTCCCATCATGAACTTGAGTGTTGGCTTCAGTTGTATTTTATTTAAAGGTGAATAATGATTCATAAAAGCTTTTGTAGTGCTTTGAAGAGCTGATGTATGACATTTTTTGTCACTCTAAGCTTGTTCTGTCAGGTTAACTGACACTGTTCTAAAAATTCCTACTGATAACTTGCCCGCACTTTGGGGGGAATTTAAAGAATCCTTTAGTACTGTAACAAGTTATTGGCGATAATTTGATGCTACTATTTCTTTGGTTTTTAGAAACAATAGTTGAGAGAATGAACAGAGAGCAGCAAGGAGAGTTTGGGAGTTGGAAGAAAACTATTGCTGTATTTGATTATATTCTATATGATAAAACTAAGGGCAAGGAAATCTCCTTAATATCCTCCCTGGTTGCAAGATACTATTACCATTTTAACTTCATTATTATTTACAAGTATAATGACAGGTTAACAAACCTTTGCAAAAGGCTCCCATTCACTATAGTTCATGCTATTAAGAACAAGCATAACATTAGAAATTAATCTGAATAGGTTTCTTAAAGATTTCAAGTTGGTTTTCTCCTGTAGCAGTTACAGGGCACTTAAATGTGCTGTGGCTTCATTTCAGCATAAGTTGACACAAGTGGTGTTGGCAAAGTAATCACACTGGAATGTATATAAAAATGACTTATTCACCCTGAATCAGGGGTGGAAATTCACATGGGAGCAATGATCTCAGTAATACAATAAGGTCTCATACTTAAATTCATGTGAGTAGACAATGATAGAATAACAATTTACTTCTATAGCTAATAAGGACTGAAAGTGACAGCAATGAGTGACTGCTTGTCCACTACATGCTTTAACCAGACTGTTGATAACAAAGGCTAGGGATATTGTTAAAATCATGGTAGAAAAAGTACAGGAGTTGTACTACAAATTTCACATCTAAGTCAGAGTGATAACATGGTGATTTTGCACAGTGAGTTCATCTCTGTGACTATAGTTTTCCTTCATAAAATTGAATATGATTTCCCTTGATTGTTTTTGTTGTAAAGGCTGCATGGTATCATATTTTTAATGGTCTTGCAAACAATAAATAGTAACATATAGATGAATGATTAAAGTTCTATATTTTGGGATCTCAAAATTATCTTCAGTGAGATAACCATTTCATTTGTCTTTAGACAAAGACAACCAAGGGCAAACAAATGAGATTAAATTAAATTGGAAAGCTTCTGTAAAGTATTCCTGAGGGGCAGAGTCAGGAGGAAGCACATAGCACCGTGTGGTGTGGCCCCCAAACAAAGACAACAGCAAAAACAGCTTCTGGATAGCAAAAGAAACACAAGATGAAAGATACCCTGCAGAATGAGAAAATATTTGCTCAAAATATAGCAGAAAGTGCTAATATCCAAGTTTTATAAAACACAAAGGATTCTGAAAAACCCTTACAAAACTGGGGAGAGCAGATGAACAGACACGTTCCAGTGAAATTATCAGATGGGAATAGCCATATGAAAAGTACTCACATAACTTATGATTAGAAAAAATAGAAATCTAAAACAAAAATGAGCTATCATCTTATACAAACCTAGATGACACGTTTCAAAATGCCTGGAAGCAATCAGTATTGGCAGGATTGTTGTGAGAAAGGAAACTTCACTTCCTGTTGGTGAGAATGCTATCCATTTCTATCTCTATGAGAAGTAATTTGTAGATTCTCAAAGTAAAAACAGAACTTCCATATGACCCATTGATATCATGCTTTGGCATTTAAAAACACCAAACATTAATTTTGAAGTGTATATGAATCCCTATGTTTGTTGCAATGCTTAGTAAAATAGCTGATATACTGAAATAGCCTGAATTTCCAACCACGGATGAATGAATCAAAAAGTTATGGTACATAAACACAATAGAATACTATGAAGCAGTAAAAAAAGAAATCAGGCAATGTGATGTTGGATGACATGGCCTAGCTAGCTTTGGATTTTTGCTGTTTAAGCTACTTACAGTTTAAGCTATTTGCATGTCTTTAAGCCAGGTTTTTTGCTAAAGAGATCTCTCTTTTGTGTAATTGCTAATGGAGGGTGTGGCAGTTACAGAAGTAATTTGACTATAAATTAATACTTTAGAAATATTGTTATCATCTCTGCTATGATTTCACCATTAGATTGGGCACAATTCCTCTTAACACCCACTAATCCCAGCATGGGCAATTTGAATTTACCAGGATACCGCCACCCCTGGCTATGTTGAGACCATTGTTTACCAACTTTGCCAGGATCAAAGGAGGCATCATGCTAGTTTATCTTCAGGCAAGAGTGAATGACCCTTTCAGTATACAAAAGACAAGACACTCAGAATTGCCCTGGTGCAGAATAGAAAAAGAATTTATGGCACCATCTGGATTTAATGAAGTCCATGGCCTGAATTAATGATTCTCTCCAGGAATGTACATCCATTAAGTTGTGCTTCTTTATACCAGTCCTCTTTTCTCTCTCTTTTTTCTCTCTCTCTTTCTCCAGTGTTTTGGCATAAGAGATAATCTTGGAGGAAGGGACTAGACCCTGGCATTATCATTTATTTAGACCTGAAGCAGAGGTGTGGCACCACCTGACATCTACACATACAATCTGATTTCCTTGATCTTTGTTAATGCAAATCATCCTGAAGAAAGGATTCTGGTTTTTGGTATATAAAGGGACTGACTTGGGGAAAATTCATACATTTTGGTGAGAAACCTGGGCCTAAGTGTATGGTCGGAGATCTGATTAAGAGCGAGAGGTCTGGGGAATCCCATTATCTTGGATTGTAGTAACAGAGCTTGTTTTATTATTGGTAATTAATAAAGGCATCTGGAACTGAGCTGAACTCTTGGTTTGTCCATCCGACACTGGTCCTTGGGATAAAAGGGAGCTCACTTGTCACTTGTCTTCCCATTGTTCATCAACTTGCTTGAGTGGGCACCAGTAACGTCTCCATTCGTTGGGAATGAGGTCCATTATTGTTACTGTTTTGGGCATATTGAATACGCCATGGGTAGCTTGCCAGGCTCCGCCATGCTCTAGATTCATCCCAAGGGGCCCAGTCTTTTTTCTGTGTGGGGCAGAGCCCTGAGTCTAGACAAGCCTGTCTCCTGTCTGCCACCTGTCGATACCTGGGCACCACTGCCATCATCTTTTCTGACAGCTGCATAGTATTCCATTGTGTAGATGAGCCACAGTTTCTTTAGCCAGTCCTTCGTTCTCAGGCACTTAAGATTGTTTCCAGATTCTAGCTATTGTGAATAGTGAAGCGATGAATAAAGAAGTACAGATAGTGTTTCTGCTATGTATTTTTGGGTCTCCAGGGTATCAAATGGGACCTCAATATTTAATTTTCGGATTTTCCAAAAGGGCTGGACCAATTGGCATTCCCACCAACAGTGGATGAGAGTCCCCTTTTCCCTGCATCCACTCCAGTACTTCTAGTTTCAGTGCATCATGGTCTGAAAAAAAAATAGTTGACACAATTTCTATCTTCTTGATTTTATGGAGGCATGATTTATGGCTCAGCATGTGGACTATTTTGGAGTATGTTCTATGTGCACTGTAGAAGAAAGTATATTCAGCTTTTGGGGGATGAAATGCCCTGTATATATCTACCAGCCTTCTTTTCTTCCATCTCTTTTCTTAGGGCCAGTATTTCCTTGGTAGGTTTCAATCTTCTTGATCTATCAAGAGTTGATAGAACAGTGTTGAAGTCTCCAACAACAATTGTGTTGCTGTCAATATCTTCTTTGAAGTCTATTAGTTGTTGTTTTAGATATTTTGCTGGCCCCTGTTTGGGTGCATTCATGTTTAGTAGTGTAATTTCTTCCTGATATATGTAACCCTTGATTATTAAGAGTGACCTTCACTATCTTTTCTAACTTTCTTCAACCTGAAATCTATGTTGTCAGATACCAGTATGGCCACCCAGGCCTTTTTGGAGGGGTTGTTTGAGTGGAGGATTGTTTTCCAGCCTTTTACGTTGAGCCTGTCTTTGCTCCAATTGTTCAGGTGTGTTTCTTGAAGGCAGCAGAATGTCAGATTCAATTTTTTGATCCATTTTGCCACTCTGTGTCTCTTAACTGGTGCATTTAAACCATTGACATTGAGAGAGATTATTGTCATGGGATTTTGTAGCATCTTTCTGTATAGGTTTGTTGTTCTTTTGGGACTTTCTCTCATCTTAGAGTAGCTCTTTTAGTCCATCTTTTAGGGTATAAAAATTATAAGGCATAAAAAATTATAAAAATTATTTTGTTTGAGACTTAGATTCAGAAAACCTAATATTCCCAGTCTATGATTGTATCACTGTATCACTGTCTTCCCGTTGTTCATCGATTTGCTCGAGCGGGCCCCAGTAACATCTCGATATGTCCTGTCTCATGCTAGTAGAGCCCAAGGGCATCTGCTTGATCCAGGAACATAGAGAGCCACAATCCATTCTGGAATGAGGTATATAATTGTTACTGGTATTTGGCATATCAAATACAACACCTATGATTGTATCTATGGGCAATTACAGAGTAACAACATTTGTAATGATATAAAATTAGGTATCACATAGTTGAAATTCACTTTCATTCACAAAACATACACAATCTAAGATTAGTTATATCATCATTTAATACTAATATTAAAGTAACTTTAATTAATATTAAAGTTTAGTCTTAAAGTAACAGCTCTATTTAAGAATACCTTTTATTTTTGTTAAGTTAGTTACGTGGTTTTCCTGTACTTATCACTTTTTGCCTAACTCTATTGGAGAATTAGTTTTCTGTTTATTACCTGTAAAACTACTTTTTGTTTTCTTTTAGTCCACACTTGGCTGTGCTCAGGAATCACTACTAGAGTTGTTTGCAGCTTTATGTGGTACGTGTGATATACCCAGGTTGGCCACATGCAAGGGAGGTCCCTGCCTACTATGCTGTATCATCCTGGTTCCTGAAAAAAATCGTTTTAGTTGATAAAGTACATTTTTGTATATTTCTCTTTTTCTAACTGCTACTGTCTCTTTAAATAATTACAGTAGCTATTTAGATTGAGTAGAGTGAGAGGAGATTGATTATTAGTTAGTTTGATATTTAAAGAAAAGTAACTGAGATCCATTGTGGTTCACCTGCCAAATTATATTAGCAGCTACCTGATGCTAACTTAATTCATTATTCTTTATTTAAGTAATGATTGCTATGGCATCCCAAATCACCAAACTTGCTATCTCATAGGTATAGTCTGTTAATCAACACTTAGTATGTTAATACCATTATACTGTACTCAAATTCTGGGATGAACCCAGAGCCATGGCATAGCCTCACAAGCTACCTGTGGTGTATTCAATATGCCAAAAACAGTAATGGATTTCATTCCCAACGAATGGAGACGTTACTGGTGCCTGCTTGAGCAAATCGATGAACAATGGGAAGGCTAGTGACAAGTGACAATACTAATATATTTAATTTTTTTAGAAACAAAGTATGAAATTGCTACTGTTGTTAAATTTATTTTCTAGTTGTAAAATCAGATTCATATTTTTTAGTAATTTTCTGAATTTGCATAATTAGCTAATGCTGGAACTAGTATTTGAACTAATTTGAGGCACAAAAATCTACACTTACATAACAAATTATAGAAATACAGTTTTGAAAATATAAATGATATGTTTTGATCCCTGCCCCTCGGGGTGTCGCAGGTGTGGCTGTGACGCCCAGCTGCATCAGCAGGTGGTAGATAGTAGACAGAGCTGTCTACACCCAGGGCTCTGCCCTGTGAGCCCTTGATGGTTGATGGTCTGACATAGAAAAAGACTGAGTCCCCTGGGATGAACCCAGAGCCAGGCAGAGCCTTGAAAGCTACCCGTGGTGTATTTGATATGCCAAAAATAGTAACAATAATAGACCTCATTTCCAATGAATGGAGACATTACTGGCGCCTGCTAGAGCAAACTGATGAACAACAGGAAGACTAGTGACAAGTGACAAGTGATGTTTTGATCAGTTGAAAGGAATTTTCAGTCTCTATTATGAATATTAACATAATATTTTCTATTTCCTAGAAGTTTCATAATACAACTTTTCCTTCTATCCTTGGGCTAATTTTATCGATTTTTATGCTTCTAAGTCTTCTCATAGATAATTGGTTGCGGCAGTAAAGTTTTCTTGTTTATTTTGTTTTGCTTAATTTTCCTAGTACTTCTGTCAATTTACTGAGTACTGTAAATCTTGTAACCTTAGTCTGGGAATAAGTTATACCATAAACCTAAATTCTCAAATCATAATGCACCTTAGAAATGAACAACAGTTAATTTGTTTTTTATTTCGGTCCTGAATTAAAGTTAATAACAGGTTCAGTAATAACTCTAGCAACCGCCTTATATTAAAAATGTATGCCTGGAAAGATACACATGACAACCCTTTAATGTATGTTCTGTAATCCATAGTCTGGAAGGAAAAGAGAAAAGAGAGAGAAATGGAAAGAAATAAAAAACCTGTCATGGAGGAGGGCTGGGGAGGGGGAGGGAACCCGCCACGTTTGTGGTGGGAGATGGGCACTGGTGGAGGGATGGGTGCTGGAACACTGTATGACCAAAACCCAAATATGAACTTTTTTAATTGTATATCTTTGTAATTGTAAAAATAAAAAGTTTTTTAAAAAAGTATGTCTGAGGTCAGAGTAATAGTGCAGTTGGTAGGGCACTTGCCTTGCACGTTGCTAACCCAAGTCTGATCCTGGCATCACAAAAGGTCCCTTGAGCACTGCTGGAGTGATTTCTAAGTGCAGAGCCAGGATGTAATTCCTGAACATCACCAGGTGTGGTAAAAAAAAATAGTATGACTGATCTCTAAGTAAGTCAGTGACAATCTGATTAGTTCTTTTTAAACAAACACATTCTCTCTCTTTCTCTCTCTCTTTCTCTCTCTTTCTCTCTCCCCGTTCTCCTACCCTTTTATCCATACACACAAAGGACATGTCTTGAACTATACTGCTTTGTGCTTGAAGGAAATTAGTTTAGAACTGCAGACTAAATTATATTAGCTTAGTTAATATACATTTAAATAGGCCATATTGCTGAGATTTCATAATTGAGCTGATGCTTGTACTTTTACCAAATTAGATAAAAGTAAAGATACGACCAAAAGAGAAATAGTTCTGAATAAACTGCTTATAAAGTTGAAGATTGTCAGGAAATCTTAGAGGACTTGATATCTCTGTTATATAGACTCATGGATTACATATGGTTTACACAGTGGATTGCACAGTTAAAACATCCACCTCTATTGTTATCACTGGATGCACTCCTGAGATAAAAGCTATATAAGTGTACAGAGAAAATTGTTATATAACTAATAGTTAATTTCATTCATTTTTTGACAATGGCAAAAGTTTATACTAAGGTTTCATCAAATGGCTGTTTTGCAGATTATCTAAAAATTCTTAGCATAGACTCATATTTACATGAATACTGAAATCTGTAATCCCTACATATGTTCAATTTTATTGAAATTATAAATGTGTCAAGTGTCTGAGTAAAGTTCCAACCTGTAAACTCTAATAATTAAAGGTCTCTGAAATTTTTGTTTTGAGGAAAATGATACAAGGGCAAGAAAAAATATAAGACAATACATAATATATAAATTTTACATTGATCAATTGTAACAAGATGTCTAACCAAGAAGGCACATTTCATCTTTACCTAGATTTTATCCGAAGTGCCATTGACTGCCATTTTGGCAGCGTCATTTCACCAACAAAATAAACTTTTACTCATTTCAACACTGTCCCTGCCCCGGTACTCTAATAACAGCAATTTTTACCAAGTCTAGAAGATTTTTCTATGGTTTTACTAGTTGGTCCACTTTCATTAATACTACACTTACAGATAAAAAAATATCTATCTGATAAGTGTCTAATTTATTTGCTTTGATTAGCCATTCCCTTGATATTCATCTGTTTCAGCACAAGGGAACAATTTTATTATTTTTAATGACAGAATAGTTTTCTATATATGCATAAAACCTAAAGGTTCATACATATATATATAACATGCTGCTTTTGCTATGTGTCCATGGGCATTTAGGTTGATTCCATGTATAGCTATTGTGAATAATGCTACAAAGAATATGGTGAGTATATACATATTTTTTCAAACTAATGGTTTCATATGTTAGGGAAATGTCTAATAATATTATTTTGTACCATAGGATGTTCCCCTTTTGTGTGTATAAGATCTACCTGTTGTTTTACACAGAAGCAGTACTGACTTATATTCCTACCTCTTAATCAAGAAACAATTCTTCACATTAACATTCTCAGCAACACTTGTGTTTAGTCTTTTAGATTTTGGCCAATCTCACTATTAGAAAGTGATATTTCTTTGTGTTTTTAATTTTCATTTCCTAAATAAGTGGTGCTGACCATATTTTTCATGTTGTTCTGGACTATCAATGTCTCTATGTAGAAATATCAGGTCTTTTGCACCTTTTTTATAATGAGCTGGCATTTTTGTTCGGTTGCATGAATGCTTGATAAAACTTTGAATATGAAGTGTATTATGTGTAAATAACTTCTATTAGTCGACATGTTTTCTTCCAAATTTCATGGTTGAAGCAAGCAAGCAGGTAAATAGAAAAGGGTTCCCCACCCCCATGGCAATGAGTTCTTGATAAGCAATCAAGTCTGCCAAGACTTGTGTACTTGTGGACACAGGAACTAATTCTGATAAGAACTTTATCTGACTCCACTGTTGGCCCAAAGAATACTGGACCACCATCTCAGGGAAGCTCCAGCAGGAATAAAGTCTAGGAAAGGCTAGAAGGAAGACTGTCTACTACCCCCAACTCTTCTCCTTGGTAACTACCCTAGCAATGGACTCTTATCTAGGTAGAAAGTCCCTCATCAGGCAGCTGGGGAGAAAACATAAAAGTCATCTCGAACAAAGGAAGTGCTCTCACATGCTGCCCAAGTCCACGTGCTGCCTGTACCCATGTGTTGCTGCTGAGCGCATGTGTGCCCAAACACACGTCCCTTACATCTCCTACTAGAGGTGTGCACTCTCATTCCTTCAGATTCTACCACTGGGAAGGTGGACTGGGGTTCTCACTCCAATCTGAAGAAGCCACATTCTCTCTTGGTACATTATTATTCTCTCTGTCTCTCTCTGCCTCTCTCTCTCAGTTTCTCTTTCAAACTCTTTCTTCCCTCTCTCTGGGATCACTCCTGATGGGATTTGAGGGACCATTTGGGGTACTATGTTTTAAAGGGCAAAAAATAATACTGGCCTGAAATACTTATAAATTACTCATTAGGATCATAAAAGTATATTATAAATTCCTATTTTAATCTTGTATGGCATGAACTTAATTGTTTCTGGCTTGTCATGGGCCATGCTTCTTTCTGCCTACTTTAACCTCTTATGACTATTTTATGGAGTCCCATCATGCACAAGAATCTACTACTCCTAAAAGTACCTTCTTTATACAGCACATTATTTCCATTTACCTGCTCTTGGGCTGTGTGTTAAGTCCAACTAAATCAATTTTAACAAGCCCCTTCTTCACTTGTGAAGATGCAATTAGCACCAGTGATGTCACCCATGTTCCAGTAATTGTGAAGAAAATGTCTTCCATCTTTTCTTCCGGTTTTAAAAATTCTGACAACTTGGCATTGTTACTGATCCATTCGCAAATGGAATTTCATTTGTCTTTTAAAAAACAAGCCAGTTTTCTGCCACCCCCACCTCATACAATCTAAATTACACATAGAAAGAAAATAGTCTGACAGCCAGAGAAATATCTAAATCTCTATGGCTTTTATGAAAAACCTATTTTAGAAGAGTTTTCTATTAAGAATGGGGATCAATTTAAGAGAGCACGATGTCTGATTGACAGGAATTCTCTCCCGTTTCTTCCATTTTCCACCTGGAAGTATCATGACTAAGTAAAGAATACGTGCACAATTCTCTTTTCATTTTCTAGTTCCTTAATTCTGGTCTCATCATGCTACGCTAATCTTCGTCTTGCTGAATTTGTTGCTTATTAGACCTCATGCTGTAATAATCAAAATGCCACTGTGTTTCATTGTCATGGTCTTTTTGTCTCCCTCTTAGTCTAATCCCGCCAATATTATTTGAAGTCTCAGATCTTTCCCATGCCTGGAAGTTTTCCTTTTTATCTCAGTCTCTCTTATATAAAACAACAATGAGCACTTTGTAAATGTGATGTCTTTGATACTTTAAAAGAGACCTGTTCACAGTTTCCTTTATTTGAAGAAGAGATGATGATGATATGACGTTGGCATAAATTTGAGAATGGGTTCAAGTTGTCTCTATTCTCAAGCTTTGAAATAAAGACAGAATTATTTGTGTATCATCTATTTTAGGAAACTTCCCTTCTTATCATAGACTTTCTACTTTTAGTATAAGGAAATCATAAGCTATATTTTCTTCTACACATATTAGAATGTCTTTATTTTGTGTCTGTGAAATCTGATTACACTGCCCCTTGAGGACCAAAAAGATTCCAATACCTCTTGAGAACAGAAAAAGAGACAGAGTAATGGATCAAGTAAAAACAAGAATAAGACCACAGGTGGAAATATGGCAGATCCTTACCCTCCAATAGTCACCTTGTTTTCATGCACACAAGTTTTGATATGAAAAACATGGGGTGGGGAAGCATTAATTTTAAACGGTATGTTGCAGACTAGTAGGCACAAGATTGATCAATAAATTCTCTGTGGATTGCCTCCTGGCATTCCACTTTATTTTGTATGTGAAACCTAACCAATGACTTTTGAGTAAGCTTTCCTCCTGTCCTTACCTAAACCTTTTATGGGAAGGATAAATAATGGCACTTTACTCAACATTCTCAGCCATCCCTACCCAGAAGGGCTTGTTGTTTCTTAATTGTACACTCAATTCTTAGGGGCCAGAGAGATAGTACAGAGGTAAAACTGATTGCTTTGCATGTGGCCCATTCTGGTTCAGTTCAGATAGAAGGAAGGATAAAGAATACAAAAGTGACTTAACACTGTTCTACCTTCAAGATTTGTTCTAGGTGCCAGATCGATAGTCGTGGGTAGGGCGTTTGCCTTGCACGCAGCCGACCCATGCCAGCCCATGTTTGCTCCCGGCATCCCATATGGTCCCCTGAGCAACGCCAGAAGTAATTCCTGAGTGCAGAGCCAGGAGAAACCCCTGAGCATCGCCAAGTGTGACCCCCGAAAAAAACAGCAAAAAAAAAAAAAAAAGATTTGTTCTGGAAAAGAAGTGAAAAAATAATCTCAATGGAAATACGTGGCTTTATTGGCAAGAAAACAAGCTTTAAGTGATATGTTTCTATAAGTACAGGTATAGACCAAATTTTAAGCAGAGAAATCCAAGGGAGTTCTCGAGTATTTTGTTTAAAATTACCATATACCCATGGATGATTGTGATGCTTATAATGTTATGAATTGTTTAAGTAGGCAGTTTTAAGCTCCATGATATTCTATGTACAAAATCTTGGTTGATGCTGTTTTTTCTCTGGTTTTGTCCCACAACGAACCTTGGTACTACACTGGTTCAATTCCACCACGTTCACACTAATTCTGTCCATGGTGCTGAAGGCATAGTGTCTGCAGGTCTGTCACAGGGGCTTTGTAATCTGTTTCACAAGATTGGCATTTGATGCCCTTCCTCCCGAGGTGAGAACTGTTGCTTTTAACCCATTTACCTGGGCACAGATAAGGGGTCAAAGAAAGGCTGCCGTACATCTGGATCCAAGAAACGTTGAAGAGGAAGTCACCTGACCTGTGTTCCCCTTTGATGTATTTCTTTATCTCCATCCCTAGTCTTTCAGAAAGACCATACATAGTCTATCTGACAGACTATGCTCATGTAGGTGAGATTCAAAATTACCACTGTATTGACAAAATTACCTGGCATCTCTCTCCTCCCCGTCCACTTTCAACCTAACAGTAGTTATGAGAAGGGATGGAAGGCATGTACATTGAAGAACATAATATCACACGTACAGAAAATAGCTGAGAAAAAAATAATTCAACAGGAACCATATTTTATTAGTATGATAATGAGGAGAAAGTGATTGAGGTGGAGAAATATCTTCACTATAAAGATTTCTCTGACCCGTATTAACTAATCAGAGGTCTGGGGATCCTTATCTATGGAAAAGTATTCATAAGACCCTGACTTTGTGGCACCCTGGGAGATAAGTGGGCTGAGCCTAAAGCTCCAATATATAATGCCGTTCCAAAGTCCCAAGAGTCACAACCACACCCCACCACTACAGCCATTCCTAGGACTCAACTCTATGGCTTCAGAAATAATCCATGCAGACCCCACACTGAAAATAATTTCAGATACTCCAATGCCCAAGTAGGACTATCATGCCTATCTTCCACAGCTGCTTCCAAGTCAACTCTTTGGAATAGACTATAGAATTCTTCCATGTCAATTCATTGGCCGAGACCATAGTCTCTGAATAGCCAGATACCTCCTAGTTCCTCAATAATAAAATTCCAGTAGGAACACACCAATTTAGATGGGAAAGAAACATATAAGCCAACTACACTTAACAAACAAAAGCAATAACATAGAAGGTTCAACCAGCAATAAACATCTTAATTAATTCTTAGACAAGGAGTTAACAACCTGATGATCAGATATAACAATTCTCACACAAAAATTGGTTATATATACTCATTTATTTCAATATTGGACCATTGTTATATAATAAATTTCAACTCTACAATTGTCTCATCCGGGGCCGGAGCGATAGCCCAGTGGGTAGGGCGTTTGCCTTGCCGCGGCCGGCCTATGCCGGCCGGGGTTCGATCCCCGGCATCCCATATGGTCCCCTGAGCACCACCAGGAGTGATTCCTGAGTGCAGAGCCAGGAGTAACCCCTGAGCATTGCCGGGTGTGGCCCAAAAAGCAAAAAAAAAAAAAAAAGTAACAATTGTCTCATCACTTGTGGCTTTTGTCTACATTAAAATTTTAGAAATGTCTTATTCCTATCAAAGACAAAAGAATAAAACAAACAAGGTATATTACCCCAGAGAGTTTGCCACATCATACAAATTATAAACCTCATACAGGACTGTTTTTATTTACTTAATTTCAAAGAGTCTTTCCAAATTGGGGGGGGACATAAAAATGGGATAGAGAAAGGACAGAAAATTACAAATATGTTTGATGATTTGCTTAGCTAACCCAGAAGTAATCAAAAAGAGAAAATGGTAAAAAATATCATGAAAGATCCCTGATAATCACCTTAAGTGTTTTAGAGGTATTTTTGTGTGTCAAGTAATGAAAAGATAAATACAATTGATCTGTGGGCATTCTCCTCAGGAAGGCTAATTTACATATTTTTCTGAGCTTCCAAGTCTCCCAATACCTTCCTTTATACTCTTAAGTCATTAAAATTTTTTATTAAAGTACATATTTTGGTTTAAAAGGGCATTGTTTCTGTTTTGCTTTGTTTTGTTTT